>BQNB010013049.1:49015-77942 GCA_026074375.1 Tanacetum coccineum | reverse complement strand
TCTTAATAATTATATATCACTTGGTTGGTGTAACCCTTAGTTTATTTGATGACCGTTTACATTAAATGGTTATTTCTAGTCTCCGCGATTTAGCTCTAAAGCAAAACTAAAAGTAAATGCGTATCGGACCAAAATAAATAGTGACAATTTAATAGGAGTCATAAAATGACCTGAAATTGAGAAATGTTACATCTAAGGCCTTTAGAGTCTTCAACACAAGAAGACAACAAACTAAAGAAACCTATCACATCACATTTAATGAAAGCCCTGATGCTATTAAATTCTCAAAACCTTTATTTGACAACATCAACATTGCTGAAAATGAAAGATATCCACCTGATGAATATCTTCATCCTTATGAGCCTTCTCAAAGGTACTAAACAAACAACAATGATGTGTCCTTCATAGAACCCTATGAATGCGCTGAACTAGTTGTTCTTGAAACTGAAGTTTCATCTGACCAAAATGGTCAAACTGATCAAAATGATCAATCTGTTCAAAATGGTGAAATCTTAAATGATGATCATTCTAAACATTCCAATCACACTAATGATGAACAAATCATTGATAATCTCCCAAAAACTAAAGACATTCAGATTCTGAACACTCATCCTCTCTAAGAGTAGAGGATACTTCAGTACAAAATACAAATCCAATCCTAAATCTACCAATACCCATTCCATCAGTGGTTACTCTAGCTCCTCAAGACAGATGGTCTCAAGACAAGCACATTGAGCTGGTCAATATCATTGGTAATCCAGGAGCTGTGTTCGCCTCAAAATATTTAGTCGAACAAGGAAGCTCGGCTACTAATCATGGAAGATTGGTCTTTACTTAATTATATGTTGTATTAGGCTAGAAAGGGTAAACGGTCTCGTTAATTAATCTGATCTTGTACTAGTTTCAGGTTAAAACCCAATGTAATCCCGAGCCCGACCAATGTCAAAAGCCCTACAAACCCTTTTCCACCAATGAAAAGGGTGTTGGTTCATTTGTAAACTTTCTCTTACAAGTTAATTCAACCATTCTCTTTCTTTCTCTCTCGTATTTCTCTCTCTAAACTTCTTCCTATTTTCTTCTCATCTTCTTATCTTATTTTCTTGTATTCAAATATGAAGTGTAAGTGATTCCGGGTTACCGACATTTGGTATCATGAGCCACGAGTAGATAGGTGGTTTTCTTTGTGGTTATTTAGCTTATTTGGAGTGTATATGGGCTTTAAAAACCCACGGCTCCTTTAGCTTTTAGCTTATTAGATTAATAATCTCATTATTTCTTGTTTTATCTTCTTAATATTCTTTCTAACTTATTTGGTTTATGGGTTCGTGGCTTATTTGGTAATATAAGCTCAAGGTTTTTCGCTTCTTAGGAGTTAAGCTTATAAGGTCACGCATTTATAGCTTATTTAAGGGTTTTATAGCTTATTTGATTTGAAACTTCTTGTACTTTCATACTTACTTTAAGTCTTAGTGTATTCCCTTGTATCTCTGTGGCTTATTAAGTGGTCTTTAGCTTAATTTTTGCTTATTCGAGTTTGGTTGTAGCTTAGTTCATGTTAAGAACTCTTCATAGCGGTTTGGCAATTAAATAGTACTCGTTTTTGTTCTTTTGTCATGTTTGAGCAACAAAACAAAACCAAGTACGCCAGCAGTTTGCTATTGTGGTCCAAATTGTACTTCTTTTTAACTTATTAAGCAGCGGTTTGGTTCAAAGAAGTAGCGGTTTGCTATCCATTTCCAGCGGTTTGGTTCAAAGAAGTAGCGGTTTGCTATCCATTGCCAGCGGTTTACACCTCTGTCCAACGGTTTAACATGTGTTCCAGCGGTTTGATAATTTCTTGGCTCATTAGAAACATTACTCTGCCCAAATTCAAAAGTCCACAATGGTTTGAGTAAGTTCTAGCCAGCGGTTTAGTCTCTTTTTGTGTCCAGCGGTTTACCGGGTTGAAATTCAAGGCAACGGTTTGTCCTAATTTGTATCGCAGCAGTTTATTGATTTAAATTAGGCAGCGGTTTACTAAAATTATTTCTTCCAGCGGTTTACTAAGCCAGTGGTTTGACAATTTAAACTGCCAGCGGTTTGTCATCATAGGTAGCGGTTTGCTTACACTGTAGGCATCAGTTTGACCTTTACAAGTGGCAGCGGTTTGCTATTTTGAGTTCGCAGCGGTTTGATTAAAACTTGCAGTACCGAAATTCATTTTCTATAGAACCATTTTCAGTTAAGAACCATTTTTGGTGAACAATATTTAAGATATACTTGGACTTGGACTTTAAAAGACAACTAATTTTCCCATAACAAATCAAGAACCACAATCAAGGACAAGGATTTAAAAACCAATTAACTTTATAAAATCAAACATTAACAACAAATAATTATACATTCACGGTTTTCTCTTGATTTTGTAAAATCCTATTAAAGACGATTCTTTTCTCGGTTTAAATCATAGATTTGTAAAATCCCGTGGACGTTAATTGCATTCATTTAACCACAACATCAATCACAACACATCTACTTAAGATCCAACAACTCATTTTCACTTTATAATTCAACAATCATTCATCATGACTACTCCAATCACAACTTCCACAACCGACAGTCAAATGCATAACAACATCATGGCAGATGGTTCAAGGGATCGTCCACCAATGCTTGCAATGGGAAGATATGCCCAGTGGCAATTACATTTCTTAAGATACATCGATACAAGACCAAATGGTGATGCCTTAAGCAAATGCATTCTTCAAGGTTCCTACACTCCTTTTACTATCACAATTCCAGCTGTACCTGCAAAAGACAATACTCCAGCAGTTCCTGAACGAACAGCGGTTGAGACAATCTTGAATATGTCTCCTAAAAACAAAGCTCATTATGAATCTGAAAAGGAAGCAATTCATTTGCTATTGACTGGTATTGGAGATGAAATATACTTAACTTTTGATGCTTGCAAGACAGCTCACAAAATGTGGATAGCTATTGAAAGGCTACAACAGGGTAAATCTCTTAACATTTAAGATGTCAAGACTAATTTGTTTTGGGAGTTTGGAAAATTCACTTCTCACGATGGAGAGTCAATGGAGTCATACTACTCTAGATTTTACAAGATGATGAATGAAATGATAAGAAACAACTTGACTGTTGCTACGATGCAAGTCAATATTTAGTTTCTTCAACAACTTCAACAAGAATGGTCAAGGTTTGTGACAATCATCAAGCAACAACATGACTGGGATATAGTCTTATATCACAAGCTCTTTGACATTATGAAACAATATCAAAAGGAAGTTAATGAAATCCATGTTGAAAGAATAGCCAAGAATGCTAACCCATTAGCACTGTTGCTTCTGCTTCAACTCATCAAGATCTTATATCATGCACTACAAGTCTCAAAATATGGCATCACAACCAAAAGATCACTCTCAACCAGATCTCATGCAACTACCAGACACAAAGGCAAAAAGACAACCAAACCAATCACACCTCCATCTGAGTCAGCTTCTGAAGAAGACAGTGATCCAGAACAAGCTCAAAGAGATAAGGATATGCAGAAAAACTTGGCACTTATTGCAAAGTACTTCAAAAAGATCTACAAACCTACCAACAACAACCTCAGAACTTCTTCAAACTCCAGAAACAAAAAATTTAGATACTTCTTCAAGGTACAAGAATGATAATCAGACTAGGCAGTTTAGAATCAGAGGACAGTGACTATTGATGGGGCTAGGGAGACTATAGGCAGTCAGGTAGTGCAGCAGACTGGGATGCAGTGTTTCAATTGCAAGGAATTGGTCATATGCTTCGCTAAGGAATGTAGGAAACCAAAAAGGGTGAAAGACTCCACGTATTACAAGGAAAATATGTTGCTATGTAAACAAGCTGAGAAAGGTATTCCATTACAAGCAGAGCAATCTGATTGGCTAGCAGACACGGATGAAGAGATGATGAACAAGGAATTGAGATAGCACATTACAGCTTTATGGCAAAGAGCCTGTAGGTTCCTACTGTAGACTGAAGAACCTAATAATAAGCCCATTAGAACAAGGTACCCAATACGATCCTGCAATATAATGTGGTTTGCCAATGAGAGACTGCTTTTCTAAGCAAACTAAATACATTTAGTAAACTATGTGTTAGTGGAAAAGGTTGATAGTAATGTCATTCCTGATTCACCGGATATGTGTGATAATGATATTCAGACTGACCAAAATGCTGAAGATGAGCGTGCCTGCGCTTGCTAATTTAATTGCAAATTTAAAACTTGATATTGATAAAAAATGAAAAAAGATTCAAAGCAATTAAATAAAGCAAACACATAACGCTGCCTCTAAGAATTTTAAAGAGTACAAATCTATTTTTAGGGAAACTAGTTAGAACTCCGGGGGATGGTGGCAATATTGTGGGGGGTTGAATACGTTTCCTTTTAAAAACTTAAATTATTATTCGTATCAAATTATCCATCAAGTTAGAATAGCAATATGATAAGTGTAAATAATTACATCTATATCCACTAGAACATGGTCATTGCAATATAAACATAAATCATAATGTTATCTTATATCCACGGACACAATCATCTCCAAACAATATTAAGCAACAATTAACAACACATATAGATCTAATGCAAATATAAATGTAATACGATAAGGTAAATAAAGATGTAAAGCAAAAATTTAAAGAAAGTGCAAACCAGATGCGATGATTTATAGTGGTTTGGTCACGAAGCACCTCTTCGCCCTACTCTACTTCCCGAGTACCCAACTCAAGAGTTACTTCACTAGTCAACAAGCTCCCTTTAGGCAAAGAAAACTGTACATGACTTAGCTTACACCAATTTTCGACACTAAGCGAAATGTCGAGTTCTAATCCTAGATAGAACCAATCTATCACAACAAAACACACCACTTTACGACAATTCACAACTTAGCTTCACCACACGACTTCTTCTTCACTACATGACTATTCTTCACTTCACAACTTCTCTACCCTTCACAACATTTCTATACTTCACAACTTTACTTCACTTCAACTAGACACTACCTTGATCACACCAATCTAACACTACTTACTAAGATCACCTCGATCTAACTATACTCTTGACTATCACCATGATCTAACAACTATACACACCATGATCACCACGTTTTAACTATTACATAAGTTTGGAATACATGGACTTGATCTATGCCTTGTGAATGTAAGACATGTCACGAATGCACTAACTAAGCTACATAACTTTGTATCTTAATGATAATGAGAGTTCTTCTCTTGCACTTAGAGGAATAAGCTTGAATCACTTGGAAACAAATGCTTAAGATTAAATGATCAAAGAAATGAAAGAAGAGTATAAATGATTTAGAACAGAAAGAAAGTATGTGTAAAAGGTTAGAAAATCAGTGGGGAATAGTCCCTTTTTGTCAGGGCGGTTACCTTAATTAGGGTACTGATCCCCTTAATAATTAAGGGGACCGCCCAGGCCAGACGCTCCCTTTTTTATCTTTTCTAGGAGATGTGTTTTCTGAAACATTTCTAACCGTTTTTAGGTAGAAAATTTGAATTCAAAATATTTATTTTGGATAAACCATTTCTTTTAAATCTAAAAATGTTTTGCAAAAGTTATAAAAATGTTTGTGACATTTTTATAAAAAATGTGAGGTTGAATAAAAATTCCTTTGATCATAAAATGCATAAATCATGTATTTATTCATACCTTAAGTGATTTACATTGGGTGCAAACTTCGTTGAAGCATACTTGAGACGTCGAGAGATGTTTTCGTATGAATGCATTGATAATTTGTGATCACGAGTAACTTAATCACTTTACGTTATGTTATAAGTTACATGTTTGTCATCACCAAAACATGAAGAGAATGTATAGATTAAATATCATAATATTTCTACCAATAATCTCCCCCTTTTAATGATGACAAAATATGTAAAGTATAACTCATAGTAAAATATATAAGTTACTTGTTTACACTTCTTCTCCCCCCTTTTGTCGAAACAAAAAGGTGGATACTCTAAGCCATTCATTCCATTAGATGATACTTTTACTAAAGAGGCAAGCTTGCATCGTCCCAAGTGAAGCCTTGCTACCCTTGAGCTCATTTCACTCCTATAACACTTGCATCCCATTGTATATTGACTCTAGCGGATCCATCAATAAAATTTGTTGCAAATTCTTAACCTATATCAAGGGTTAGTTTCGTGCAACATAATATATATATAGGAGCGATATTAAAGGGTTGGAATACACATATCAAGAAATGTGTAGATGTCATAACGGTTGCAACTCCCCCTCGATGTATGCTCCCCCTTGTTTGGGGCACCAAGGAATCAATCTACGGAAGTGTGCTACAAATTTTTTTTGTAGAAAAGTGCACATATATACCAACAATGATAGCTAAATATATATATAGCAATACACTAACAGTGAACAAGATATGTATGTCTTAGATATATACACTCTAAACTATGACATTTTAAAAGAAAATTTAAAACCTAGACATATGCACTCGTTGTTTTAATAACAACAACCTAAATCCATGATAAAAGGAATCATGACGTATACTTAAGACATGAGAATGTTTAGGAACCAATGATAAGGTTCGACCGGCACATGCTTAAGGACTAAGACTTGACCAACACCCTTCGGTATAATACCGACTTTAATAAACGAGAACAAAATTCGTTTATTGATTGACACACTATTATTATGAGAATGATATCTTCCAAGATGTCATTTGGATAAGGAGTATGAACGTATTTTGATTGACATGTTCCTTATGGTATCGTCATCTAACCAAGATGATGATATGGATTTGAATAGACTAAGGGTTGTATTGAGAGATTCCTAAATCCTCAAGGTTTCTTTGTTAAGCATTATGTATGCTTTTCATGTTTGGAGTGTTTAAGGATAAACATTATCGTAAGACTTTAGATCAAACTAAATGTTGATGATAAGGATGATTTGAGGATGGAACATAAACGAAGAAGGATGAGCGTGAATGGAAAGGAAAGGTGTTAACAATAGGTTTGTTGGGTGTTTTGTTGGTTGTTAATGTTAATGGACAAAGGTAAAAATATGAAAATGGTGTAAGAGAAGTGAAAGACTTGACATTGTGATGACTCAACAACACTTGAAGATTGAATATCTTCTTTGTGTTCTTCACTTGCTAAAAAGTGGAAATGATTGGATGAGACGCATTTCATTACGAAATTCACTTGACTTTTGACAACATAGGCACACATGCTTATGAGTGTCGGGATATGAGGATGAGACACATTTCATTATGAAATTCACTTGCTTTTGACAACATAGGCACTTATGCTTATGAGTGTTAAGATATGAGGATGAGACGCATTTTATTATGAAATTCACTTAACTTTCGACAACATAGGCACACATGCTTATGAGTGTTAGGGAATGAAGATGAGACATATTTTATGGAAAAATTCACTTGTGGGGAATGGTTACATGGTGAATCTTTTTGTAAAGATGACTAGGTAGATGACTCGAGATTCGTAGTGGTAAGGATGACTCGGTTTTACATTGTTGGTTTATAGTGAATAAGAATCACATATGTGAGTTCTTGAGAGTATTTGGTTAAAGGATATATGTTGTTGATCCCATCTAACTTCTAATGATCGAATTCCTTAAGCTTGTTTAAGGTTTAGTTATGCTAGATAAATCTAACACAAATTAATTAAGAAACTTTGTTTGATAATACTAAAGATTATGCAGAAGCTAATCTTTAATGTAAGAAGAATTCTTTAATAAAACAGTAACACAAGATAATATAATTCAACAATAAAAGATCCAATATTATTATTACAAATAATACGAATACTCTCCTAGTATTAGGGTCACAAAACCTTGAAGCTATATCGATATCAAAACAAAAGATATCTAGATCTTAAACTCTATGCCCTAGGACCTCCTTTTATACACCAAGGAGTCCTAGTCGATTTACAATATATTCCTAAAACTTAGAATATTCTCTATGATCTATTCTATAAATAAATAATACTTATCACGTAAGTAATCTTGTTCTCCAATCAATCTTTATCATTTCTTCTGTCTTTATTCATCCCTTGATAGTAGAAACTCTTTCGGCAGTCATAATCTTTGAGCAGTTGTAACTTTTGTACTAGCAGCATTAACTTTTAACACCAGCAGTAGTACCTTATACACCAGCAGCATTAACTTAGAAGCAGTAACTTCAAGATCATCATGAAGTCTTTTAATCCTAACAATCCTCCCCTAAATTTGATATTCTTCTTCAAAATCGTAAGTTTCTTTATTGAAAGCTTCATTAATCACCTGGAGGATGCTTCCAAACACTTCATTGATTCCAAATACTTCATTTCACTGAAATGATCACATTGAAGCTTCTTGTTTAACATATCAGTAATTGTAGCAGGTGTAAAGGGATATATCTTTTCTACTAGCATATGAATGTGCATATGTTGCATCCTTAAAGAATGAACTCCACATGAGTCATATATTTTCCAATCTAACACTCTGTAATCCTGTTGATTTCTCCATACTTGATCTTCAACATGTGGATCAAACAATGTCTTTAGATCACCCCATAGCACTCTCTCATAGCCCTCCTCTGGCCTTGTTGACCCATGCTTAGATTTTACTAATTTCCATAGGGTTTCTAAATCTTCACTGTCAAAGCTTTTGAGCATATGACTGAAGACTAAGTACATCTTTGAACTTCCATCAGCCCTGATTATCTGGTAATTGGTTTTCTTCTCTTCTTTATGAATCTTGTAGTCAACAATGCTTGGAGGCTTAGTTGCTAAAGGAATAGCATAAATTACTACTTCCTCTTTATCAGGAACAATTTCTATTAGTCTTTGAAGCTCTGCTGTTTCTTTATCCTCATCCACCTTTTGCTTCTTAATACTTTTAGGTTCCAGCTCAGTGCCTGCTCTCTTTAAACTGCTCTCTTATGCTATCTTCGCTTCAGCTTTCTTGGAACTCTCTTCTACCAACTCACTCCTGTAGTCAACAAAGGTATTCACTCTTTTCATTGCTTTGTCAAACAATTCTTGAATATTGGTAAAGGACTTATTCTTCAAATCTTTAGGCTTCCATCCTTCCATGTTTTTCAGATAAATACACATGAAACTCCTTTGTCGAGCTCTTGTCGGTGGTCAATTCCTCTTCTCTTCTGCTCTCTTAGCTGCAAAATGTTTTCTTCTTTGCTTTAAGAATCGTGCAAATAATCTTGCCTTTTCTTCATCAGTCAATTCTTCTTGCTCTTGAGCTTGCAGTCTTTGAGCCAACTAATAATCAGCTTCAACTCTAGCCTGAACATCATCCCAAGCTATGTTTACTTCGTTAGTTTGTTGAGATTTTTCTCTGGCAAGCCTTTCTTCTTCTTCTTCTTCAGCTTGTAGCTTGAAGGCAAGTTCTTCATCAAGCATCAATTGATCTTTCTTTGACAATTTCTTCACAGGTTCTGGTTCAACCATTTTGCCCTTACCTTTATCCTGAACATTGAGTTGTGATGGCTGTTGTGAAGAAATTGTTGGTGTAGGTGCTTGCTCCTGTTCATGAATAACAATCCCTTTAGCTTTGGGTCTTGTGCTATTTAACACCCCCAAATTTACTCGCAGCGGAACCAACTATTTGGGTGATAAGTAAAAGTACAATAGTCACAAGATGTAAAGAACGACTTGAAGAGACGTTTTAAAAACAAGCAAACATTCCATTCCTTAGTTTTAGAGTTCAAAAGCGTAGTCCCAAATCATCATTACCATAACATTATTCAAGTTTGACATAAACAAACTAAAACAAGTTTTCATTTAAGGAATGGATTTTAAAATGATGAACAAAAGTTTAGCGCAAATCCTTCTCTTGAGCCTCCAAGCCTTTAACCTTGATTACCTAAGATAAAACATGCTAAAAAGTCAACGAAACGTTGAGTGAATTCATAGGTTTTATAAGTAATAAAAAGTTGAACACAAGCATTATAATATTCATAAGCATCATATAGACTTGTGGGCCAGACAAGCTATTAACCAGCAGTTGCATTGAGCTCGTGCCACAGATCTCATTTTGCATAATTAAGATAATCATAATCATATACCAATAATATTCATCATTTGCCCTCATGGTTAGGTATTACGTCATATACCTACTAAAAATCTCGACACAATAGGTCCGTACATTGGGACTGCTCACAATCAGATCCAAAGCCCAAAAACCGAACCGGACTGCAACCCATAGCGCTATTTATTGTGCAAGCGGCTACCCATCATAGGTAGTTGACGGCTCACGATTGGGGTCCTTTGACGTAAAGCTACTCAAGCAACATACCACATATAATCGGGTACAAGCATACAAGAAAACTACTTGTGTTCATTTTAGAAAACTAGCATGTATCTCCCTCGCGGGATTTAAGAAAAATATTTGAAAAGCAAAGCTATGAACTCACCGTAGATAGAAGATGATCGAGCGAGAAATCAACTAATGAGAAATAGCACCAACGACTTAGCCACGACCTAAAAGACAAGATGCGACTTAGAATTTTAAGAAAAGAAAATAGATATGTAGTAATAATATACATGATTGCGAGATATATTTCTAAGATATGCGTGGCCTTGCACAATGACTTAACCAAGGTATTTATACTCCAATATATGACTTCTAATTTGGTCTTATAGTTAAATAAACATCTACTAAGTTTCATGTATTAATTCTTGTTTCACTTATGCGTATCTATACGTTTTATGTTTCAACAAAAGACGTAAAATTCTACATTCTGATTTGACTTGATTTCATGGATCCATATCACCTAATTCGTAAAGGCTATAAACATGAGGTTTTCACCCTTAGAAAGACCCTTGAGTCTAGTTTCCATAATGTTAAACCAATCAATCAAAACATTTACCAATCCATGGGAATTGGGTTTTTACTAACCATAACTCAAAACAGAAAGTTAACTGAATTTCTATCGTTTACGGTTTCGGCCATAAATCCCATTCTATAATAGCTATTAAAGTAATTCAACTTGTAGGTGTTAGCCTAAGATGTCTAGTGTCTAACCACATTTTAAAACCAAAGTTTATTGCACAAGAACCTGGAGCAAAACACGTTTCCCAACAGCAGCTCCAGATTTGACCTTCTTCCGTAAAAAGGCCATAACTCCTTCATCCGGAATCGATACAAAATCATCCAATTCACCACATGAACCTAAGACTTATATCTATCAAACCATGTATTTTATTCACAGTCCCTAAGGCAAAATTTTTGAGAAAAATCTACGTTTTGCTACTGACCTAAAACAGTCCGCAATTCACACATCCAATTCCATCCAAATCACTTCCAAATCCTCAATTAATCCAACACAAGGCCAAAATACATCAATGTAACATAACTACTAATCCATATCCTCCATATTCAAGATTAATCCAAGATTGACCATTGATATGTGTGAAAACACATATCCGTTTTATATCAAAATAGGCCCTAAAATGACAAAATTGTGCTTTAAATGCTTGTATATTGCTTGTTTTGTCTTTATGACTGTGTAGGTACGGATATTGCAAAAATCTCAAGAAAACGGTCAAAACCGGACAAACACGGACACGGGAAAGGAAAGAGAATACAAGAGCCGGGAGAATGCTATCAAAGGTCAACAAAAGTCAACTCATGGTCAACAATGGTCAACCACAAAAAGACAAAACCCAAAAATTCCCAAATCAGTTCCTCAAAGTTAACCAAATTACAAAAATAATCCCTAAACCCTAACGGTGTTAACTCTTATAATTATAAGAGTTAACACCCATTAACTTTCTTATAACATAAAGTCCAAGCCCGAGCCAAAAACTTGCCAGGCCCAAAACCGTTTATAAGCCCAAGTCAACAAGTTATTAACCTTGGTAAATCAAAAAGTCAAACATCCTTTTATAAAAGAAAAGGCGCGGGAAATGTTGTTATTACTATTCACCGTCTTCTTCCTTTTACCACAAGGTCAAAATCAAGGGGCAAGTGAAAATTAAGGGCATGGAAGGGTAATTCAAGTGGCTAAGAATACGTTGGCAGAGTATTACATCATCTCTCGCTCCTATTGGTGGAAACCCAAAACGTAATGACACGCGTACAATGAAGGAAACACACAAGGAATGGGGTTTTTACACTAAAAGGCGTGAAAAAGAAGCACAATGGCTCTGACACACGGAATGCCATGTTGGCAATCCGTGTGCTCACCAAAGTGATCCAACGGCTCATAATAGGGATCCAATGATTGGATAGATTGAAGGGACAGGATTCAAGGGAGCGTGTGAAGGACTTGACACCTAGAAGCTTCTCCTGGCAGCTATAAAAGGACTCCTTCACCCTCACATTGTCATCTTCTTTTTTTGCATTTTTTCTTTAGTAAAAAGCTTTATGTATTTTTAGTATAAAATGTAATTTTCCTTATCAAGCCTTTGTAATTTCCTTTTATCAAACTTTGTAACCCGTTTTTCGTTTAAGTTTTCATAAGCGGTTTTCATTATTAAGCTCTCATATTCTCAAATGTTTGTGCTACTGTTCTAAAAGCTCTTAATAAGCTCCTTCTAGCTCTTTTAAGTGTCTAAGCTTGGAATTGAGCTCTAATAAGCCTTAATCTACTGAAACTTTAAAATCAGCTTAAAAACCCTTGCTATTTTGATTTTGGACTTATGGAAGATGGGCTTAACCTGAAAGAGCTCATAAGGACTTATACTGGCTTATTTACAATAAGCCAGAGTTGTAGATTGCTCAATTGAGCCATTAATAACCTTTGTTTAGCTAAGGTTCTAGTAAGTATTCATTTAAGCTTTCCTGTCTTAAATTTCTTAGTATAGATTAGCTTATTTTGCTTAATTGTTTGCTTATTTGTGCTTATTATTGTTTCAATATGCTTATTAAGTAGTTTAGATAATCTGTCTTAAAGTTCAATAGCATAGATATTAGCCTTCTTAATTTTGTTTTTTTTAAATACTAAAAATCCAAAAATAATAATTTAGCTTATAGCTTATTAGTTTGGCTTTTTGTCTGCTTAGGATTGTTCATTAGATTGGTCATAAGCTGCTTATTATATGGTATTTAGTATTTGAGCTTTTAATTTCATTTTAATAAGCTAATATGGATATGAGTAATGTTAAAGGGGTGTTTGGCATAGCAGATTTAACCACAAGTTAAAACTGCTAGTAGCCAATTGATCTTTGGATATTAATTTTAATCTCTAATCTAAGGTTGCTAGAGTAGGTCTTATGAGTTAGTTTAGAGTTAATCATATTCTTCATAAGCTAGTTAATACAAGCTCAAATCTGTTTAGTCTATCTTGCATTATTAAGTTTAATTTTTTTTAGTAAGTGAATTGATCTTAGTTGCTCTTAGTGTGGTTTTAAAAAGTGTTAGAATGAGTATTATTAGGACTGCATTGGATAGAAGTTAGGATTTGGTCTTTTTGTTTGCTTACTGCATCAGTAGTTCATAAGGGCATATAGTCATTTTATAGTTTGATTTTCAGTAGGTTTTAGTCACTCTTAGGATTTGAATTTCATAGTTTAAGCTGTCCTTAGGTCATTAATCAACTTTTTCAATTTGCTTTTCCAAATTAATCTCATTTGCTAATCTGAATTTAAGCTGCAAAATGGCTTTTTGTCTTTCTGAAAACCAAAAAAAATAAACTCAGCAGGATCTGAGTTGTACAAGCTGTTTTCAATCACCTTTTTCAATAAGCTCTAGTTTTCAAAAGTTGATTTAAAAAGCTTTTTCAAGAAGACTTTTAGCTAGTCTTTCAGAAAAACCAAGTTCCATTCATTAAAGTTCTTGTTTAGTTGCTTAATTTTAAGCTCAAAGTGAGCTTAAGGGTCTGTTTGGCTACTATTTTCATTTTAGATGCTTATTGAGATTTCAGCTTATAGCTTAGGTCCTTTGTGCTTAATTTCCTTTCATTTAAGCTCAGTAGTGTAGGAAGTAGCTTAATTTTAGCTTTAAATTCATTAGTGTAGCTTATTTTAGCTTTTAGAGTTCTTAAAATTTGATAAAATCCAAAAAAATATAGTTTAGTGATTCTGTCTTATTTAGGGCTTTTCATAAAAAGTTTCTTTTATTAAAATTGCTTATTTTTAGGTGCTTAACAACTTTGCTTTTATAAGTTTTTATAAAAAAAGGGGAAAGTGGAAATCGGGGGTGAGCAAGGCTCGAACCCCCGACCTCAACACTTTCAACCCTTTTATAACACCACAACACACACTCACTACCACTGCGCCCTTGGGTCTTTTTCGTTATACATCTACAAGATTTAATCTTTATACTCGTTTTTCACCTTTAAGCCTTATAAGCTATTTTAGCTTATTCATTAAGCTGTGATATCAAGCTTATTTTTCCTAGGATCAAATTAGTTCAAGCTATTTTTTGTATTTTTTCTAGAATTTTTATAATTAGTTTAGTATTTTTAAACATTTATTTTTATTAAAAACTTTAAAAAATCATAAAAAATAGAAAAATAATCAAAAAAATATAAATCTTTTTTAGAAAATTTTCTTTTATCATAAAGTTTATAGGAAAATTGGTTTTGCTTTCGTAGGGTCTAATTTGCAAAATTTCGATTTTTAAAGAACGAGATTTGTTCCCGTTCTCGTTTTTCGTGTTTTAAAGCTCATTTCAACTCCGTTTTTGTTCTAGTTTTCTTTAAACTTACTTTTTAGTCAAATAGAGTCCATTTAAAAAGAAAATTTTAAGTTAGGTTTAATTTTAGAAAATAGGTATTTAACCTCTGTTTAGGGTCCAGTTTTGAGTTTTTTATTAAAATTTGGTTTCCCGTTTTTGACTTCGTGCTTTATTGTTATAATTTGTTTAATTTTATTTTTTAAAGTAATAATCAATCAATCTTTGGTCTTCAATTCAAATCATAGTCCAAACAACAAAACGTGTGTTTCAATTTCACAATACGTTAGAGAGAACGACCCGGGAATCATACTTTCCACGGATTATATACGTATTATTATATATTAATATATATACTATATATATATATAGTATATAAAATATATATAGTATATTAATATATATAAATATATATATATATATATAAAAAATATAGATAATATATATATATATTTGTGAAGATTTTCCTTTTTACCTTTGTCCTCAAGGGTAAATTGATAATTTTCCATCATATTATATATTTTACTATTAAGTATGTTGGTTTTAACGAATCAGCAACATGTAAGTCAATAGCAAATAATGACGATTCAAGTAATAGCAAGCATAAGACAATCATCGGGCAATAACATAACACATAAAACATGTATGTACACATAAGGTTAAGGTGATTTTCAAGTGATCTTAGGATTTCATGTTCCCCCTTCCTCTAACATAACTTAAGAAAACTACCCCCATCGTTTCATGGTCCTTTGTGAATTAGGCATAGTTGATCAGGCTATGCATAATTTAGGAAAAACTATGAAATGCTCGGGCTAGTCAACTTTTGTCATGTTCTAGGTTTTGCAAGAATGTTTTAGTTGGTTATAGGTGCGTTTTTTTCTTTGAAAAATGGCATTCTCTATAACCTTAGCTCTGGATACCAATCTGTCACACCCCGCTAGAAGCGGAAACACGAGATGCGACATAATGATTTACATCGCACAAGATACAAGATATTGAAAGCCTTAGATTCAATTATATGCATTGCATGTTCGTAAGTGATTTTTTAACGGCAATATAAGTAGAACAATAAGCATTTTTTTGGATAATATATCCGGCTAAAGTTTCTTTGTTTAGAGGATTCAATTAAGGGTTTTAGCCGTACAATAGCAACGTACTTTCTTAAATGTTCCGTTTTGGTACGTGAACTTTTTTTGTTCCACTTAATGTAACGAACTTTCAAGTTTTGTGTTAATTTGCACCAACCTTGACTGGCAACCGGGAAAAAAGTTATAAAACCGGAAAAAAGCCTACGTGGCATGTTTAATACTTTTTCTAATGTTCCGTTTTGGTACGTGAACTTTTTTCTAATGTTCCGTTTTGGTACGTGAACTATTTTATACACACGTTTTTATACTCACGTTTTTATACACATTTTTATACACATTTGTGTACACGATTTTATGCACACATTTTACACATATAAAATGTGTGTATAAAAACGTGTGTATAAAAATGTGTGTATAAAAACGTGTGTATAAAAACGTGTATAAAAATGTGTGTATAAAAACGTGTATAAAAATGTGTATAAAAATATGTGTATAAAAGTATGTATAAAAATATGTGTTTAAAAATACGTGTATAAAAACGTCTATAAAAATGTGTGTATAAAAACGTGTGTATAAAAACATGTGTATAAAACGTGTGTATAAAAACATGTATATAAAAATATGTATAAAATGTGCATATAAACGTGTATAAAAATATGTGTATAAAAATGCGTGTATAAAAATGTATGTATAAAATGTGTGTATAAAATTGTGTGTATAAAAACGTGTATAAAAACGTGTATAAATTTAAAAATAATTAGAAAAAAAATAAACAATCGTTAGTATAAAGGACTAACGTTGCAAACGTTCGTTGGCTAAAAAGCCTAACGTTGCAAACGGTCGTTAAGTGGAACAAAAATATAGCTGATTCCGGTAAAACAAATTTGATGGTGCAAATTAACACAAAACTTGAAAGTTCGTTGCATTAAGTAAAACAAAAAAAGTTCACGTACCAAAACGAAACATTAAAGAAAGTACGTTGTTATTGTACAACTAAAACTCTTCAATTAAAGCACGATTTTTATAAAGAAAGTCGAAGTCGATGAAAGAAACTCGATGAAAGGTGTTCCGCATTACACCTAGCTTCTAGAAGTTGTTTAGTGAATTGGGTGCGATTGAAGCTTATTAACGTAAAATCGCATAAAAATATATTAAACGAGGGATTAGACGGCCGCATATTATATTGCTGTGAAACTTTTTGTACCCTCTTTATATATGGCAGATAATTTTGGTCGCTTTTGATCAAATGTAACACTAGTTACAAAACCATAAAAAGGGTTTCAAATAATAACGATTTGTTATATTCTTTATAGACACGATTTAAGCAAAAGAGAAACTAACAAATGACATAATCTTTACCCAAAAAAGAAACTAACAAATGAAAAATAATTTTTTACCAAAAGAAGCATTACTAATATACACATTCACGGACAAATTCACTGTCGTTTTGACTTCGGGCCACTTTGCTACAATAACGGGCTCCCATTTTGGGTCAGCCCGATTTTAGTTTTTTTTTTTTTTAAATTGTTTTGTTTTTGTTTTTTTTTTCTTAAAAATTTGTATGCACAAAGTAGGAGGGAAAAAAATATTACAAAAGTTCCGATTTATTCAGATAAAAAAAATACCCGCGGAAACATCTTCGATACCTAATAACTTTAAAATAATCGATATGTCACAAACGTATAACCCATTATATTAAAAAAAACCCATATAGTAAAAAAAAACAACACTTTAAACATGAGGCCCAACACATAAGCCATATAAAAAAATATTACTCATATACATATTTGTCGACAAACTAGCCTAAAATTCGCATAAAATCTGGCCCAAAGTAAAAAAAATAGCCCAAAATTAGCCTGAAATCTGGCCCAAAGTAAAAAAAAAAATACAAAACGGACTCTCAACTATTAAACTATTTAGAGATTTCCCTTACACAAAAAAATCCCGTTAAAAATATTAAACAAAAAAAACACGTCAAGTTTTTATTGTTCACACGAAACTTTTTTTACATTTATCGGCTGAAATAAAAAGATATCGAAATCCGTCCCAAAAAATAAATTATTCGGGAAAAAAATTAACATAACCTCTCACGCAAAAAGAAATTCCGAATCCAACACAAAAAGGAAATACCGGGAAAAAATTAGCAAAAAATAAAACCCAAAAATAGCCTAAAATCTGGCACTAAGAAAAAAAAATACAAAAACGGACCCTACAGTCCTTTTAACTATTTACGATTTCTTACACAAAATCCCGAGTAAAAAATTTACTAAAACCGGTCCCAAAAACGAAAATATATCGGAAAAAAATTACCCTTCCCAGAAGCAATTTTTTTCCCCGAATCCTACAAAAAAAGAAAATATTAAAAATTAGCCCCCCGCATAAAACGCATCGCCCAAAAAAAAACCCGGCCCCCCGAACCGTAAAAAATATTATTCGGGAAAAAATTTAGCCCCGCCGCACAACGCGCGGCGAAGTCGTTTGGACTTCGGGCCTAAGTACTATAAACGTTTGGCTACAGTAACGTCCTCCCATTTTGGGCCAGCCCGATTTTTTTTTTTTTTTTTATTATTTGTTTTTTGTTATTTTTTTAAAAATTTAAATGCACAAAGTAAGAGAAAAAATATACAAAAGTTCCGGATTTTATTCAGATAAAAAAAATACACGCTAACACATCTTCGATACCTAATAACTTAAAATATATCGATAAGGTCACAAACAGTACAACCCATATATTAAAAAATAAAAACCATATAGCAAAAAAAACAAAACAAACTTTAACACATTAGGCCCAACACATAAACCCATATAAAAAAAAATTATTCACTAAAACTATCATATTTGTCCGACAAACTAGCTAAAATGTGCCCAAAATCTGGCCCAAAGTAAAAAAAAAAATTACCTGAAATCTGGCCCAAAGTAATAAAAATACAAAACGGTCCCTCAACTTTTAACTATTTACGATTTTCTTACAAAAAAAATCCTGTAAAAAATTAACAAAAAAAACACGTCAAGTTTTTATTGTTCACAACTTTTTTACATTCATCGGCCCAAAAAAAGAAAATATTCGGGAAAAAATTAACCCGTCCCAACGCAAAAAAAAAATTCCCGAATCGTACAAAAAAAGGAAATATCCGGGAAAAAATTAGCCAAAAAAAATTGGCCCAAAGTAAAAAAAATACAAAACGGACCCTCACCTTTTAACTATTTACGATTTTCTTACACAAAAATTCCCGTAAAAAAATTTACAAAAGCGTCCTAAAAAAAGAAAATATTTGGGAAAAAATTAGCATGTCCCAACGCAAAAATTTTTTCCCCGAATCATACAAAAAAATAAAATATTAAAAATTAGCCCCGCCATAACGCATCGCCCAAAAAAACCCCAAAACGTAAATAAAAAAAATTATTCGGGAAAAAATTAGCCCCGCCGCAACTCGCGGGTTATTTTGCTTGTTATATAAAAAGCCTTGTACATTAGCATAAAACAATGCAGTTGATTTGTAGCCGATAAACATCTATATTTTGCTAAAAGAAGCATTAGATAATAAACATGATACATTTGCATAAAACAATGTAATTAGCTCTAAGATCATACAAGGCAAATGAATCATCTCATGTTCATATCTCACACTATCACTATTCTAAGACGTTTTTTTACCTTTCTTGTGTGAGTCTCAAGCTTTGTCATTCACTTGAACAGGCTTGCACAACCTACCCGATTAAAAACCATCTCATGTCCATATCCCATACTATCACTTTGAAACGTAAAACCTATCTGACATGTTACATGCAGCATTCACATCCATTTTTTCCATCTTCCTCACCCAAAAATTACCACATCCAACTGACGTTTCTCGGATAGCCTAAACATGAAGGCAAATAATGCATTAATAATCAGACCAAGAATACTAAAACACAAGGTATTACACAGTATCAAATCGCATCTGCGTCACTTTTCATGCATAGCAAGTGTAAAAGTAAATACAGAATCTGACCAACTAATAAGTTGACACAAACAAAGAAGCATATATAACTACTAATATAATCTAAAACATAACGTGAAAATCTAAAAATAAACTTTACCTTGCTTAGAGACCTTCGAGTAGGTCGAAAAGCGGCCTAAAATTATCCGAACGCGTCTTTGAAAAGGTGGTGCCCCCAAGTTCTCATTTTTCACTACTAGTTACTAATTTTGTGTAAAAGTGTGCAATTTTTTTAACATATTTTGCATTATAACCCCCTTAGAATGTTATAACAAGGCCTAAAAGCGTATAGGATGTCAAAGTTGTGAAAAAGAACATCTTAATCATGTAATTCCACCGTCAAATTTTTTGTTTTTTTATATATTTAATAATAATGTTTCAGTGATTCTATTGTTTATGTTAATGTTTGATCTTCTGTGCTATTTGTTATATGATTTTTGCTTGTTTAAAGTTGAATTTACCATAGATACCATGTCTTAAATTCTTAATTAGTGGTAACACTAAAGAAAATCTTATTTTTCAAATTTTATATAAATACACCATTTGAGGAAGAAACGTTTTAGGAGGGAAGATTTTTTAATTCATGAAACATTTTGGAAAATATACACATGCAGTCCCTCACTTGTTACTACAATTACATTGTTAGTCCTTCCTTGTTTAATAACCCTCCTTGTTAAAATAACATTACACCGTTAGTCCTTAATTGCTTCAATTCAGCCCATTAGTCCTCCAAAGTGAATCATAATTGCACCGTTAGTCCTTATTTGAGTTTTAATCAACCGTTACTCATTTTAAGTTGAAAGTTTGTGCCCGTTTGTCGTTTTGAGCTCATTATTCGTCAACAAAAGCTCAAGTACTTCGACTACAACAACGATTGCAACAACAATTAATCATTGTTTCACGGTTTCTTCTTGATTTTGTAAAATCTCGCAAAAGATTCCATTTCTTTTCTCGTTTAAATCATAGATTTGTAAAATCCCATGAACATTAATTGATTTCAATCCACAACAACAATCACTTTACCTACTTAAGTCCTACAAACCATTTTGTACTATAGCGACGATCGCCTGGTGTTATTCTCTGTGGTCGTGGGGAAATGAGTGCAGTAGAGCAGGGCTATTTATCTTCGTGTTCGGAACTTATGGATCAAAGATACAACAAATGCAAAATCAAGCTTAAATTAAAATAGAAGGGCTACCTGAGACACAATAATCACTCCCAAAACAACCACTCTCCAACACCATGGAAATACGCGTTGCTTTCGACTCACTCTTCGATAGATGTTAAAAAGAGGTCAAGTTTTCGGGGGATACTGTCGGGTAGAGTCAGTTAAATGAGACGGAGGAGGCGAGTAGCGCAGTTGAAGATTGAGTGGAGGGAGGCTAATTTGGCGGCTGCGCGCTGAGCTCGGAAGATCATAAGCTTTTTTAGAGGACTCAGGCTTCAACTTAGCTCATTCTGCTGATCATGGGTACAACACACATGGACGGTATCAGTGGCGTCATGAGAAGAAATTCTGATCTGACGGTTCTCAGAGCAGACTGTGCATAGATATATAGTGGAGTGGCAATCAGAAAGTGGGCTCTGTTGCATTCATGAGTGTCATCAAAGTATCTAATTATCACAAGTATTGCCAAGACAGACTGATCACAAAGCGGCACTTCTACTTGCTCCATGTGGTCTATATCTCGCAACAATAAGAATACCAATTGCTCGAGAAAGCGAGCGGCAGAAGACTCTCCAAACAGACAGCAGTACACACCGACACTCAAATGGAAGCCAATCCCATTGTCAAAGGACTTTGAAATCCAACACATTGAATCCATAAGCAGTGTATTGTTAAAGAGCACGCATGACAAGAGATACTATAATAGTTGAAAAGGTTGAATGAAAGAAAGTTGCAAATTCAAGAGTGCATGATTCAAAAGGTTAAAGCATCGGGTGCTAGTTCGGAAGAAAAAGACTGTAGTAGGATTGTATCAGACAAAGGGAATGATCAAGGTTTAGAGAATCAAAGCAACACATCTGGAGATGAAAGCAGCAAGTCAAGGAATGAATGCAATGACAAAAGCACTTCTGGGGATGATACGGACATCAGACCTTTCTATGACACAAAACCAATGGTTGAGGTACCATATATTGCTGAATATAATGTGTTTGCTGTTGACACACAATATTCTAAGCAACATGAATACATTATTAACACATGTGTAGTGGAAAAGGTTGATAGTAATGTCATTCCTGATTCACCGGATATGTGTGATAATGAAATTCAGACTGACCAAAATGCTGTAGAATGTGATGATGAGCGTGTTGCGCATGCTAATTTAATTGCAAATTTAAAACTTGAAATTGATGAAAACAAAAGATACCAAAATCAAATTAAAGCCACAAACGCATTCATAGACTCAAAAATTGAAAGAGTGCAAATCTACTCTAGCGGAGACTAGTAGAACCCTGGGGGAGTCTAATAGTATTCGGGATAGTTGCCTAATTGCACTTCAAAAAAACAGACTGAGCTTGAGAAATACATGACCTTTAATGACAGTACAATTAACTATGACAAACTTGAACATAAGTTAAATGAAGGCGCGACTAGGTGCTATTAGCTCAAACAGAATGACTTAAAAGAAATTTAAAACTTAAAGCCTATGAAATTTTAGTTGTCAAAGAGAAACATGATGATTTAGTCAAATAGAGTCTTTTAACAAAGTCACATTACGAAGGTCTTGTCAAATGGAAAATAAAGGTTATAACGGATTTAAAACTTAAGGAAGAAAAAGACATTGACAAAATGATTTCAATAGAAAAGCAATTAAAGTTTTTGAATGAAATTGTTTACAAAAATAATCAATCAATTCAAACCATTCACATGTTAGCTACCCAAAGGCCCAACATTTAATGGGAGACCAACCTTTGAAAATCCAATGTACCTCAAAAAGGCTCAATCTAAAAAACCATGTTTTGTATATGTTGATCCCAATATGACCAATCTGATGCCGAGCAAATATAACTCGTCCTCGATATAGGGGGGGGGGCGGGGTGGGGGGGGGGGGGTGGGGTGGGGGGGGGTGGGGGGGGGGGTGGTGGGGAAGAACCCTGACTCTTAAAAAAGAGCGTCGGTCAAAATTGAACACAAAAGAACCTAGTGAGACATTTATACTACACAAAGCTAAATAGTCCTTTAATGAGATTTTTAAACCCGCGACACGAATACATGAACAGATTGGCACAATTGCCAATGAAGTAAGAAAGAAAATGTTGAGAATATTTTTTTTAATTGTGAAATCTAAACCAAATATTTTCAAAAACATCGGTTTCTTACCTGTTTTCAAATCAATAAGTAACAGTAGACAAGCATATAATTGTAAAAAAAATAACATAAATTACATCAGATAACTAGATAACAAGCTTGGGAAAAGTCATTCTCATGATCATAATATGCACCAACTGCTCTTGATTATAGAAGTGCGTAATAAAAACATGTTTGATGCTCTTACCATAAAGTCACACACTGTTGGTTCCTTTGGAATCTGATAATAAGGTTTATCAACTTAAACTAAGTCAGATTCCATAGCAACCAAGGTGAGTATTTTAAAACAAATATATATAAACAATATAAAAAACAAGTTTTGAAAAACACACAAAAGTACGTTTTAACGTATAGACATTTATTATAATTCAACAAAGAGTCTATGACACACCTTGGAGCATTTGGAATAAAAAGGTAGGTTGAATGACAATTGGGGTGTTAACTCCTTTGAACTTAGACCTTGTAGACCGTCTGGTTAAGAGTATAAGAAAACAAACTTTTAAGACCAAACTGAAGGCTTCATCTTTACAGTGATACGAGTCAGTTTGTTTTGAGAGATAAATGAAACTACTTTAATGTGTTATGCACATTAATAGAGGAAGAGATATCATTTACCTCTGAAGAATTTCCCTTTCTTTTATAGGCAAAGAGATTCAGGGTTTTTCGAAGTTAATCCTAGGTAACGCTGTCACACATCTAATGGGTGGGTTGAGGACAACATTATATGTGTGACATTCTTTAGAGAGTACCAGGTTCCTTCCCTTTGGAGGAAAAGTTGAATGAACTTCTTTGCTGACTTTAGAAGCCCTTTCCAAGGGGAGATTTGCTTTATTCCTTTAAGGCCATATAAGAACTAAATTTTTCCCTCCTTTTACACCTTCAAGATAGTTAAACTTATGGTTACAGCTTCTGTTAAGAGATATGACTACTTTCAGCGTTAAGAATTGTGTCAACCAAGCAGAACTAAAGGCTCCAACAAGGGACGCTATCTGTCATTTCTATACCGCGTGCATACACTAAAGTGAAGATACTTCCTAATCTTCAAAGGACTTGAAGAGCTGATGCTAAAGGAACTTCAGCATCTTAAACTAAACTACTTCAGCTTGAGTATCTGAATAGGGATTTTTATGTTTATAATCTAGACTTCCGGCGTGACGTTGAAGGTCTCAGGAACTGAACCCAACAATCTCTTCCCTATTTTGAATATACAAATACCGAAATTAAATATCAGTTTAACTGATGGCAAAAACAACTCTTCTTACATTAAGCTGATATAAATTGAACAACATAAACTGATTCTCTGTCGCTCTCTATATCGACGTCTGTATCGTCTCTAGTTCCATCTACAATACATTTACAAAAGATAAAGTCAATACAAATGATTTCTATACTACTGCCTTAGCTGCTCAATGGTTTTCATCTGCTTGAGTGGATTCAGGTTTCTTTTATAGCGCGCAGTAACAGGCAAGCAAAAGGGAACTGAAGGTTTCTAGTGTACACCCCCAAAATGGTCGCAGCTGAATATAGGGATCCGGGCAATGGTTATTTCAAGATCAACATTACACAAGATAATATATAAGAACGGACTACAAAAGTCGTTTAAACTGATACATTGGATTTAAACACAAGACATATTACAAAAGCTTAAGCTTTACATGGTCTTATGTTTGATAATTACAACAATTATAAATATTTACATCCCCAAAATATGAGAGGCACATATAAGTCTATTAACATGCAATCCAAACCATAATCCACTGCATCCATGGCATCTCACACACCAAAAGTGACCTCCGAAAACAGTTGCTTAAAACATCAACAAAATACGTTGTTGAATTCATAGGGTTTTTATGTATTTAAATTATGCAGGACCGCAAGATTTTCCCGTGATGTTACAACAAGATCCAACAATCATCCAAACCAAATTATTTGTTGCCAACTAAGGCCCAATGAGCACGAAGACTCAACTTATATTTGCTAATTTAGCAGTTATTTGCCCGTACAGATGTTGTAACCCACACCCTCCAAGTCCGACATGGTCAATGTTTCTTTCCATGATAGCTAATTACCCAACTGGGAGGTGTATCCCAATAGATCTATTTAAATCATTATCGCGCTCAACTATAATGCAATTAACAACTACATCTATGCAACTTAACAGTTCATGATAATGGCTCATAGGGTTATCGCTACTTATGCAAACACATAGATCAATAACCTTTTCAACACTTGCGTCCAATTTAAAATCAAAGCATGTTCACACCGCAAATAATATCAAATCAGTAAAACATAAAATGGGGCTCTGAACCTCACCTCTGTGTAGCAGTATTCCAAATAATCACAGATAACACTCAAGCAAGATATAGAATAGCAACCTATTTAAATTAAGGTCGATAACATTACCGATTACTTAATTAAATAACATTGAATATAATCTTATAGTTGTTACAATCGTATTAAATTACTATCGATCGGGCTATCATAATTAAAAGAGGTCATGTAAATGACGTACGAGGAGTTTAGTGACACGTTTAAATCCGTAATCCAACCAATCTCGCGAAACGCCCATACCGGAAGAGGCCCACATTATGACACTCCCAAGTAATATAGCACATTGATACCCTCAATATTCTATATAGTCATAATCACCGACTAATCCTGTTTGAAGTAAAAAAGTATTTTTAATAAATTGAAAACACACACACATAAATATACTTTTCGTAAAAATGACCCTTAATTTGTCGTTATAAGCCCGTTGCACGCGATTCTTACGTCCACGCTCTTCGAAGTAAGACGAGCGATCAAAATAATACATTTTAAAGTTTATTTAAAAATCTGTGGATGAATATTAAAATTACTGATTCACAACAGCTCATTTGCGTTTTAGTCTTTAATTAGCTAACCTCGTAATCGCGATAACTTATCGTTTTACAATCCCGATTTTACAGATTCCTTCAGAGTACGTTTTTTGTTAAGAAGATAAGGTATTATATTTTAAAAAGTTGGTTCCTAACTGATGAAAATTATTTTACTGTTCATAGTATATAAAATTACTTTTATAAACTTTAACTATCGGAAATGTCGTGACGGTTTTGATCGTTATAAGTTCCGTTATAACGATTCTTGCGTGTATGATCTCGTAATCAAATGTTATATCATATTTTAGTGTCTTAAACTCAAACCTACTGCCATGACTAAGTATCTTTTTATATGAAGTATTTATAGTCGTAAACTCGTTTTTAACGTATCTATTTTCGTTATAGTATCGGTTTTTTTCGAGTTTCTTATCATTATGGAAATCTTCAATGAGGCGTAAATAATATTATATAAAAAAACCTAACCTACAATCCAAAAATCGAATATGGACAGCCCCCTATTTTATTTTCATGTTTGATTCTTTTATAAACCTTGTTTTATGTATTTATTAAGTTAGTAGTTTACTATAAAAACTCTTATAACCATATTTTACATATGTGGTACTTATAATAAGGTTCAATATCATCCCTAGTCCTCATAATTTCATTGTAACAAGTTTAACCCTTTTACTTTCATTATTTTCACAAGTAATTTAAGAAACCTTTGTAAAACCCTATTTGAAAAGCGCGAGCGCGCGCGAGAGTGGTTTAGACTTTGATTCCAAAGGTTAACATACTTTATATATTTACTTTTCCATGACGTATACAGGATCATATGACATAAGAATAAGTGCATTATCCTCATAATCAATAAAAAATAACTCATTTTTTCATAAAAGAAAGTCCTTAGTGTGTGATCTAAGGCTATATATGGAACATGTAACCTAAAATCAAAAGAAAGAAAAGTATAAGGAATTAAGAAACCTTAGAGATGATGTAAAGATGTGAAATAAGTTTTCTGAAACCCGTGTTTATGATTCAAAAAACAGAAGCCTGTTCCAAGCTTATAACCCTAGATTAGTTTTCCAAAACCCTAATCTTGCAATAACTTGCTAAATCCCTTTCAAAGCTTAACCAACACTTGAAACCTTCTTAGAATACCTTAAGTATGTTGTGTATAGGGTTGTATAATCTTAGAAAATCAAACTATGGATTTGTTTGGAGAGGCTTTATTTGAAGCCGTGGGTGTTTTAGACTTTTCAAAAGGAGAAGAAAGATGAAATTTGGTTAAGTATAAGATTACGTGAAATAATTTCTCAAGCATTAGCATGCCTATTTATAGTAAAATATATACCTAACTTAACCATTGTTTTTACCTTTCAGAACCGCGAGCGTGAGAGAGGATGTTTAAAGAAGGTCACGGTTGCGGGTAAAAGGTGTAAGAGTTACTTTATGTAAATATCTAGATATTATTTACAACTTGAAAAGTCTTGGTCTCATATTGTAAATTTCGGCAATATGCATGTATATGTGATGTTATTTTAATTATTTTGAGTATTGGGTATAATCGTGGGTATTTGTTTAGGCGTAGTTAGGTTTTAGAACTTCCGGGTATGCCTAAACGTATTTTATTATGAAACGTAATCATTTTACGTAGCCAATAAAAATAAGATGAACAAAGTTATTTATTATCCTCATAATAATCATATAACACTTGCTTAATGCAAACATTTAATTGTTTAATGCCCGTTTACATTGTATGATCATTTTCAGTTTACGCGATTTAACTTAAAGTTTACGGTTTAAGAGCAAACGCGTAAAACCCTAAAAATAAATTATGAATTTCATAATGTCATACAATGACCTAAAATACGAGGTGTTATAGTCTCCCCCCGTTAAACGAGCCTTGTCCTCAAGGCTTATCACACAGCACTTGACGACGGTGCATTCTTGGTGAAGAGGTGTGGATATTTCTTCTTGAATTGATCTTCACGTTCCCATGTAAACTCAGGACCTCTCTTGGAGTTCCATCGAATCTTGACTAATGGGATACGGCTTCGCTTCAACCGTTTAACTTCACGATCTGTGATCTCTATAGGTTCCTCGACAAACTGAAGCTTGTCATCAAAATGAAGTCCATCCAACGGAACGGCTAAGGGTTCGTCGGCATAACACTTCTTTAAGTTGGACACGTGAAATGTATTATGAACTCTGCTCAGCTCCTCAGGAAGCTCGAGCTTGTATGCAACGTCTCCAACCCTTTTATTTTTATTACCTTGAAGGGTCCAACAAACCTGGGATTTAATTTCCCTCGTTTGCCAAAACGTACAACCCCTTTCCAAGGCGAAACCTTGAGCATCACTTTATCTCCAACCTCAAACTCCATCGGCTTACGCTTTAGCGGCTTGCATCCTTTGCTTAACTTGAATGATTTTCTCAGTCGTCTCTTGTACTATCTCTGGACCGGTGAGTTGAACTTCTCCAACCTCAGCCCAACAAACAGGCGAACGACATTTTCTACCATAAAGTGCCTCAAAGGGTGCAGCCTTAATGCTAGCATGATAACTGTTATTGTATGAAAACTCGACCAATGGCAAATGTTTAACCCAACCATTTCCAAAGTCGATCACACAAGCTCTAAGCATATCTTCGAGAGTTTGAATGGTTCTCTCGCTTTGTCCGTCAGTTTGCGGATGATATGCCGTACTCATATCTAAACTTGTACCCAAAGCTTTCTGAAGTGACCTCCAGAAATTTGATGCGAACCTAGGGTCACGATCACAAATAATCGAGACCGGTATTCCATGCCTTGTTACTACTTCCTTTAGGTACATTCTCGCTAGTTTCTCCAGAGGGTCAGTTTCTTTCATGGGTATAAAGATTGCGGACTTTGTAAGACGGTCAACGATTACCCAAATGGTGTCATACCCTTGTGATGACTTAGGAAGCTTTGTGACAAAATCCATCGTGATATTGTCCCACTTCCATTGAGGTATCTCGGGTTGTACCAACAAACCCGATTGTCTCTGATGTTC
>BQNB010013049.1:5949-41472 GCA_026074375.1 Tanacetum coccineum | reverse complement strand
ATTAAATTTTAATAAATTAAAAGAAGTAAAAGTAGCGTTATAATTATACGTTTGTTTTATTAGCGTTAGAATTTAAATACTCCCTCCGTCCCTAAATAAGTGTCCACTTTTGACTTTCGAAGTCATTTTTTAGCAACTTTGACCTTAATTATTTCTTGTTGTGTTATATAATACTTGATGCAAAATGTATGAATAGATTGGGTTTTAAATATATTTTTATTGATATAATTTTCATTAAGTATTATATAACACAAACAAAATAATTTAAAGTCAAAGTTGATGGAAAAAGACTTAAAAAGTCAATAGTGGACACTTATTTAGGGACGGAGGGAGTATTAATTACTAGATGTGTAGTTTAACTATTTTTCTGGATTTTTCCCTTTAAAATATTTAAGCCACAAATCTAAATAATCCAAAATTATTAATCAATTAAACCTTTTTCAAATCCACACTTAAATCCCAATTCACAATTTCACTTAACAAACACTAATCAAACTACTCGCTACTCATAATGATCAAATAAGCAAAGCAAAATATTTTATACTAAAGCTACACTAAATTATTAAAAAATGATAGAAAATTGAACCGAATTGGAGACCCGCAAATAAACGAATACCACCCGATTTATTTAGCTAAACCAAATAATCAAATTTGATCTAGCTAAATAAACCCTTAAGCTCCTCGCCTCATGAGTTGACCGGTACCAAAATCGCAAAACAAAAATAAGTCATAAACTGTTAGCATTTAAACTACAATTTATACCACTGATTAGCAAAAATTCCAAATTCTAGTTATTATAAAACGAATGGGCCAAGGCCCAACAATCAAAATCTATTGTTTGAAAAGGATTTTACAAATCAAACGAGTAAAAAGAAACTGTGAAAACATTCCAATAAAACATTAATCGCTCAAAACAAAAAAAACGATTTCCTATTAATACGAAACAAAGACTAATATATCAAGCTAAATCTACTCCTTTTTGTTTGAAAAGCAAGATCGACTCCTAAATAAGCTAAAAATCAAATAAGCTTAGAATAGCTTATACGAATAAGCAAGGAGGAAAGATGATTCGGCAAATAAGCTATAATAGCTTATTCGGACCAAAGAGAAGAAAAAGTAAAAAAAAATAAATTAAATAAGCCGAAGCTTATTTTGATTCCATAAGCTAATCCAAAGCTTATTTCTGATCTATAAGCTTAGTTCTATATCGAATAAGCTACAAGAAGGCTTATTCGATTATGAAAATAAGCTAGGAACGAATTAAACTAAAACAGCTTATTTAGGAAGTAAGCATAAGCTTAACAGCTTATTTATAGGCTTATTTGACGTGGCTTATAAAAGAGTTATAAGATCTATTCGAATAAGCTATGATATGGCTTATTTGAGTACCTCATAAGATCTAAATAAGCTGAGAAAAATAAGCCAGAGATAAGCTTATGTTTGATAAGCTAGAATTTAGAAAAAAAATAAAAAGAATAAGCCATAAGTAATAAGCACTCTAACCAATATCCAAACACATCTTCATTAATCTCAATAAGCAAAGATCTTGTACAATAAGCTAAAGAAGCTTTTAGAAAAGCTTTTACAAAAAAAATCTAAAATAAGCTATAATGAAAAAATAAGCTAAAAAAACTATTCTACCAAATTTTTCTAAACTAAAAACTAATAATTCCTCACTGAAATTCGTTACATCTTTAAATAAGAAAAGTGAAGTGAGGGTATAATCGTCTTTTCAGGTGAAAGGCCAGCCAATAGAAGGTATTAGATCGAGGGGTAAGAGACATTTTGAACTGATGATTGCTTCATCATGAAGCTAATCTTTGGCTTGATAACCTACCTTGTATAAATGAGATTTAGAATCCATCCAATCAGTCGATGAAACACGTGGACTAGTGCAAGCAATGATATGAATACCTCAAAAATGGCTGAGCTCCACGTGTCCATCTTATCTCATTAAAACGCATTCTCATTTTCAATCTCTCAATCGTGTATCATTTGATAGTAAATAAAGGGAGGCCACGTGTCGCGAGATGATTGGCTCAAAAAAATAGTAGAGAGGCATGTGATGCATCCTTGAATTAATTCGAAGGCACGTGAGCAACCATTTCATTTCCAATTCACTTCATTATGCAACTATAATGGGCCATTTATATGGGCTTAGGCAAAATGGGCTAAAGATAATATGGACTGGTCCGGCCCATTAGGTAGGGTACGGGCTGGCCCAATAAAATCCGAAGGCACCTTTGGACTCGTTTTCTCGCGCTCTTTCCACTGGTATGCTCGAGGACTTTTCTACAACTAATAAGCTTCCAAAATCAACTTTTGAAACAAGGTTTGAAACTCAATTGCTTATTACAAAAGCACTTAAAAACAGACCTAAGGCTCAAATCATGCTGAGTTTTTGAAATTGAAAAGACAAAGAGCTTATTTAAAAGCTAAAAACAGATAACCTAATAAGCTTAATGAGCTAAGATAAGCTCAAACTTACTTAAACTACCTTATAATCTACTTGTGCAAGAAATTTGAAAAGCTTAAAGTATTTTTTACCAATTGAAATTAAGCTAACAAAGAAACTGTTTGCATAATAGAACTGCTGATGCAGTTGGCATGTATATGAGCAAAATTTTATAAATGCAGGTTTAAGATCCTTTATTCTACTCTATTTTAACACTAAACTAAATGCAAATTAAGATGATGACTAAGACTAAAAGAAATCTAAGCTAACTAATGCAAATGACTAGACAGATTTGAGCCTATAAACACTTAACTCATGAAAACTTGATTCACCCTATTCTGACTTATAAAACTAGCTTAATCAAACTTAAATGAGATTTTTAAAGCAAACACAAAAGACCTAAAGGCCACAAGCAGTACTAACTTGTAGTTAGTACTGCTGTGCCAAACACTCCTTTAACTAGACTCAAAACCATATTAGCTTATGAAAATGAAATTAAGAGCTTAAATCCTAAATACCAGATAACAAAAAGCCAAAAACAGATCTTATGAGCTTATACTAACAATCAAATAAGCTAGAATCTAACAACTACTCATTATGCTAAATATTTTTGGATTTTTAATGATTTATAAGACAAAATATGAAAAACTAAGATCTAAACTACAAAAGCTAAAAACAGATGATCAAACATTATCAATGAGCATAATAAGATAGAAATAATCACTAATAAGCAAGAAATAAGCAAAAGTTAAGCACTATTAAGCTAGGAAATTAAGACAGAAAAGGAAATAAGAAACTTACCAAAGCCTTAGCTAAACAAAGGCAAATCAATGCTCAAATGAGCTGTCTACAAGCTCTAGCTTATCAATGATAAGCTAGTAAAAGTCCCATAAGCTCTTCCATTGTAAGCTTATCATCCAAAAGCTCAAAATCCATTAAGCAAGGGTATTTGTCTGATTTTAAAGGTTTAAATAGATCAAATGTTTATTATTAGCTCAATTTGAGCTTAGAGACTCAAAGAGCTTATAAGAGCTTATGAAAAACTTATGAAACAGTAGCAACAACATTTGAGCTTATAAGAGCTTATGACAAATTATTAAAATAGAACTTATGATTTTATTAACTAGAAAAGTGATTACAATATATTGAAACTGAAATTACAATAAGCTTTTTAAAAACTGAATTAAAACTACATAAGCTAATTTATGAAAATTACAATTTAACTAGAAATTTTTAAAGCTAAAACTAGATATCCCTGATACACAATAAAATATACAATATAATATTCCAAAAGAGCAATTAAGAACTTTCCTAAAGTCTCCCTTAAGAAAAGCCCACTCTAAAAGATATAAATATAATATATAATACGTATATTTAACCGGGAAGAATGATCACCCGGGTCGTTTCCCCAACGACTTGTGAAATTGAAACCACGTTTTAGCTCGGATTATGATTAGAATAAGAGAAAAGATATTTTTGATTATCTATAACTACTAAATAAAACAATATTTAAAATGAACAATTAAAAGCAATTAAACACTTAAACAATTAAAGGGAAACAAATTAAACGCGACAATTAAGCAAAAACACTAAATTAAACCCCTAACAATGCAAACTAAATTTCTAAACCTAAAATAGGACAAAAGAAAAATTTTAGAAAAAGAAAAATATTTTTTTAATTAATTTTGAATTTATTATGATTTAAAATCTAATTTAATCTAATTAAATTCTAAAAAATAGCAGATTAAGTCCTAAAAATTGAGAAAAATGATTTTTAAACTTAGAAAAGTCTAAAATAACATAAAAACATAGAAAACTATTTTTTAACTATTTTTAAAATTAAAATCATATTTTTTAAATGAAAATTAAAAGATTAAAAATGAAAATTAAAATCTAAAAGAGGTAAAAATGATTTTTCTAAATGTAAACCTAAAAGTAACTTTTATAAAACTAAAAACTATTTTTTTGTAATTTTCTGAAACTTTTTTCTATTTTTTATGAATTTTCTAAAATTAAAACTTTCGAAAAATCCTAAAAAATAAACTAATTAATGGAAAAATGTGATAAATTCAGGAAAAGTCTATGATGCAACAAAGATTACTAGAAAAATAAAAGACACAACTCAGCTTATCAAATAAGCTGAGAAAATGGCTTATTAGGCTACGGCTTATTATAAAAGAAAGAAAAGAAAACGTGTACAAGTATTTAATGAAAGGAAAAAATGATGGATGAGCTATTGAAGCAAAGTGTTAAGTCGTGTGTGTTGTGTGCAAGAGGTCGTGGGTTCGAGATTGGCAGACACCCCTTTTTGCTATTTTTTATTTTTTTGAAATTTTTTGAAAAACAACAACTGAAACTTATAAAGCCAACATTTCTAAGAACTTTTAATAAAAGGAGTTTAAGCTATAACTCAAAGATGAGCTCAAAAAGAGCTTATGAATGTCTGCTTACAGAAAGTAAGCTTTTGGGCTCAAAAATGCTTGTTTGGACATATAAGCTTGCACAAGCTTCAATTTAAGCTCAAATTTATGCAAACTAAAAGCTGGTCTCGTAATCCTAATAATGCCTACTAAATGGAAAACAAACTAAAACCACTAATCACTTAATACCTAGCTGAATTGAAAAATCTAAAGTTAAAAACTCAGGCACAATACACAAAGGAGCTTAAAATAGCTTAAGCTCAAAAAGCTCAATAAGCCAATTCAGAAGCTAAGCTTTTGAAGATAAGCAAACTAATGAATCATAATGAAACCCTACTATTCAGTTTTTCAAATAAGTAACTAAATTAAGCCCTACTGAAAAAGTTATCTATACTACTTATTTTTGGCTTTTTGGCTTTTATAGTGACTGCTGAAAAGCAATTTATCTAGAAAAAATGAGCTGATATTTAAGAACAGATGATTATCTAACTTTAACTATATGTAACCTAAGATCCTACTTAATTTTAAAAGCTAAATTCTATTTAAACTATCTTAAAAATGGATTAAAAGCCACTGCAGTTAAACTGCAGTGGTTCCTACTGATGCACAAATGGTCAAAAGGTTAAAACTAAATGCAGGTAAACCTTGTGGTTACTACTGAATTTATAACACTCTCATAGAGTGCACAATACATCTTAGCAACCAAATCACCAAGCCTAGAAAGGCTTGGATCAAATTTTCACAAGCAAAAATAAGTAGAAAAGGTACCTTGGTGCAGGAGCTTAAGAATAAGCCTCAAAATGAATTTAAATCCAAACTAATCCTAAGAACTTGCTCAAAACTAAATCATTTATGAAAACTTAGCTGACTAAAATAAAAACACAAATTGTCATTGACTTTTAGAGGTCAAATTAGCTAATTCCAAACACTCCTTAACCTTATGACAGAATTGACTTAGGCTTATAAACTTGAAATCCACTTAACAAGTCCTGAATATTAGATGATCAACAGCTTATATTAACTCTAACAAACATAAACTAACAATCAAAACAGCTTAAACAAAGATATAATTAATTATGCTAACTAATGTTTTTTTGGTTTTTATGATTTTTTATGACAGATAATGAAATACTAAAGATCTATAACAACTAAGCTAAAAACAGACTAAAACTATGACTAATAAGCAAATAAGACACAGATAAGCAACTGGATAAGCAGATATAAGAACACATAAGCAATTAAGCAATCTACACTATTAAGCAATTTTAAGCTAAAATTAGAACCAATGAATTAAATTAGAAATTACCAAGCTTAAAGCTTAACGAAGCACAAAAATAAGCAGCTACAAGCTCTAGCTTATCCTATTGGATAAGCTAGTATAAGTCCATGGGAGCTCATCCATGGTTAGCTCCCCTTCCAAAAGCTTAATAATCCAAAGTTAAGGTAATTAACTAGTTTTAAGGTTTAAGTAGAATTAATTGACTTACTAAGCTCAAATTTAAGCTTATAGACTTGAATGAGCTTGAGAGTAGCTTATGGAATAGTAGCTTAATATTTGAAGAAAAGTGAGAGCTTATGAGTGAAAATTAAAAAGGCTTTACAAAACTGAATTTCATTGATAAAAGCTTGATTACAATACTAAAAGAAAGTTACAAAAGCTGAAGGGGAATTACTTAAGCTAAAAATGAAAATTAAACTAAAACTAAAAGCTACTACTCCTTTTTTTTCTTTTTCTTTTTTTGTGTGCGTGAAAAGTGAGCCTATTTATAGCCTCTCAATGAACCTTCTAGGCCTTGCCTTGCTGCCCAAGCTCCCATCAATCATGACCATTCATTAATCCAATCATTGGAGAATAGATTAGAGTCGTTGGATCATTTGCTAGTCACACGGATTGCCAAGCTGGCAATCCTTTGATGTGACAGCTTGTGTTACTTGTGTGAGTAATTCCAATGTAAAAATCATCATCTCTTGTGCTTCTTTGAGTTCACGTGGCATTAGTGAGCTAATGAGGGTGCTTGATTTGACTAACTTGTCCTTTCCATCTTGTTGTTCTTCACTTGAATAGTCCAAATTAACCTTCAATTGTGAAAAGCCCCTTTGTTTTGACTGAGTGGTGTTTTGGGAGAGACGATGAATAGTAACCATGGTTGGCGCCTTTTTTCTAACTGAATTGGGTAAAAACTTTTTAAACTTTGGCCTATTGTCAACGTTAGTCCCTCTCTTTATTTTAATAAAAGCTTAGTGTAAAGGGACTTTCAGAAATGACAGAAATGGTCCCTGTGGTTTTAATAAAAGGGAAATGGGCTTAGGGTTTTGGGCTTTTGATTTTGGCTTTGGATCCGGGTGTTGTTTTTTATAGGTTTAGGGCCCATTATACTTCAAGGACCATTTGTGTAAATTTCTGAAACTTAAATGACTGATTTGGAACTTTTTGTCTTCTAGTGTTGACTTTGACTTTGGTTGACTGAGGGTTGACCAAGGTTGATTTTTTTTTTACTTTGGCTTCCAGCTCTTGCACACTCTTCCGTTCTCGTATCCGTGTTTGCCTGTTTTTGACGGTTTTCTTGTGATTTTTATCTTATCCGTACCTGCCATCACACAATAACACAAAAAAATTATTTCTTGCCTTTTAAGTGTGTTTGTGGGGGTTTTTTTTTTGTCATTTACCGGGTTAAATTTTGGTTTTAAAACAGATATGTGTATTTACTCTTTTCAAAATTCCTCAAACTATACGATTGCTTGTCCTCACGAATATTTCATGTCTTTTTACCAAATGACTTCAATAAACTTCTCCAAACTAAATTTTTGAAAAGTAGTCAATGATTTTGTTGAGGAGATCATCAAGTTATAAATCACCTGTTTTCCCATTTTCAAAGATTTTTTTATTTTTTATGATTTTTCTTGATAGACTATCTAACTACAACTTATTCTTGTGTTGACATAATGTAATGTTTTCATTACCTTAGTGGTAACTTTAAGGATCATGGAACAAAAAGCACAATTAAGTGTCTAAAAGATAACTTCATCATTCCCAATTTTTCACTTTTCCCATACTAAGCTTAAAAATAAGATCACCATTAAGTAGAATTCCAATGATGCTAGAATACTTATTAAATTACATCTTGTGAATTTATCCTTCCCGAAATAAATCTTATATTTAAGTGTGTGTGTTCAATTAATTTAAACCATCTATATCCACAAATTTTAGATTGTCGAAATCCGACTAAGCTTTACACATGGGCCTTTTGGGCTAATATGTTAATAACATAGTAAGATCACAACTCAAAGCAAACAAAAACCTCCTTAGCTAAGACATCGTTGGTTCACTTGACCCATGAATAACTTTCTTCTCTAGCATCGCACCGTCATCGGGTAAGTGATAAGGTTTTTGACACCTCATCCAGAGAATAATAATCGAGACGCATGAACTTCCGATGAAAAAGCCTTGTAGATTTTTGCAAATTTTGGTTCAAAAGAATACTTTGGTTTTAGAAAAGAAAACTTTTACTATTTATTTTCTAACTTGCAACATTATCATTACTATTTATATTATTAGGCTAGGAACCGGTATCACTTTTTCTTTCGACGACACATCGGCCACGCCTCCCACAAGAGCTTGTGTACTTATTATGATACCGATCCTAAATATACATCCTCCACCCTTTCTTTTGATGTCACATCGGGAGCGAACCGACAAATGCCCATGTACTTTATTGCGATGGAGTTTGTATATTAATTATTAACACTTGCATCCTTTTATTCACCAACTACATTTTTTTCTTTTTCATCATTTTTTTTAAATATTAATTCAACACATTATTTTTGCAAATAGAACAATTTCATTTTAGAAAACCAAAATATAAACTTGAACTAAAATTCTTATTTACAAATGATGTTGACTTCATTGATAAAGCTTTTTTCTCTAAATATGTTGATTAGACTTAAAAAATTGATTATATCTTACATGTTCTCTTTAATTGTTAAAATTAGAGTTGACTCTTTAAGGTACATTTCACATATTAGGAAAAAAGCTTTATCAAGCGAAGTCAACATCATTTGTAATAAGTCTTTTAGTTCAAGTTTAATATTTTGGTTTTACTAAAATGAAATTGTTTCTATTTGCAAAATAATGTGTTGATTTTATATTTAATAAAAAATGATGAAAAGAAAAAATGTAGTTGGTGCATAAAAAGGAGATGAAGTGTTAATAATAATATACAAACTCCATCGCAATAAAGTACATGGGCATTTGTCGGTTCGTTCCGATGTGACATCAAAAGAAAGGGTGGAGGATGTATATTTAAGATCGGTATACATAATAGTACACAAGCTCTTGTGGGATGAGTCGGTCCGATCATTGTTGTCGTCGAAAGATATATGTGATAACGGTGTTTCTAGGCCTACTAAGATAAATAGTAATGATAATGTTGCAAGTTAGAAAATAAAATAGTAAAAGTTTCTTTTCTTAAACCCAATGTATTTCTTTTGAACCAAATTGTTGCAAAAATTACACAGGCTTTTTCATCGGAAGTTCATGCGTCTCGAGTTATTATTCTCTGGATGAGGTGTCAAAAAAACTTTTCACTAAACCCGATGACGGTGCGATGATAGAGCAAGGAAGTTATTCAGGGTCAAGGGAACCATCGAGGTCTTAGCTAAGGAGGTTTTGTTTGCTATTGAGTTTGTGATCTACTATGTTATTTACAATATTAGCCCAATAGGCCCATGTTGTTATAGATTTGTCGGATTTCAAACTATCTAAATGTAGTGGATTTAATGGTTTAAATTAATTTGAACCACACACTTAAATAAAGATTTTATGTCGGGAAGAGGATAATTCACAAGTTGTATATTATAAGTATTATTTAGCATCTTGACTTATATCTTAATGGTGATCTATTTTTAAGCTTAGTCTGGGATGTGTGAAAATTGGGAATGTTGAAGTTATCTTTTTAGACACTTAATTGTCTTTGTCGTTTTGTTCCATTATCCTTATGTTGACACTAAGGTAATGAAAAAAACATTAAATTTTGTAAACACTAAGAATAAGTTGTGGTAGTTAGATAGTTTTCTAAGAATAATCATCAAAAAATAAAAAAAATCTTTGAAAATGGGATAATCGGGGCGTGTTTTATAAACTTGTGATTCTCTCAACAAAAATCTTTGCTTGCTACTTTTCAAAAATTTAGGCTTGGAGATAGTTTTGAAGTAGTTGGTTATATAGACATGTAATATTGCTGTCGAGGACAGCCATCGTATTGTTTGTGGAATTTTGATAAGTGTAAAATACACATATTCTGTTTATACCAAAATTAAACCGAATGACAATAACACATTAAAATGGCAAAGATATACTTGTTTTTTGTCAGTTTTGTGTGTGCAGGTCACGGTTATTAAGGACCAAAAATCACAAGATAAACCGTCAAAAACAGGCAACACGCGATACGTTGAACGGAAGAGTGTGCAAGCAGCAGGGGAAGCCAAAGTAATAAAAAAAAAAAATAATAACCTCATGGTCAACCCTCAGCTACAAGTCAAAGTCACCTAGAAGACATAAAGTTCCAATCAGTCATTCTAAGTTTCAGAAATTTACACATATGGTCCTTGAAGTTAATGGGCCATAAACTATAATAAAAAACAACGGATCCAAAGCCAAAATCTAAAAGCCCAAAACCCTAAGGCCCATTTCCCTTTTATTTAAAAACCTACTGTGGACCATTTCTGTCATTTCTGAAGTCCCTTTACACTAAGCTTTTATTAAAATAAAGTGAGGGACTTACGTTGACAATATGCCAAAGTTTAAAAGTTTTTACCAAATTCAGTTAGAAAAAAGGCACCAACCATGGTTACTATTCATCGTCTCTCCCAAAACACCCAATCAGTCAAAAACCAAAGGGGCCTTTTCACAATTGAAGGTTAATTTGGTACATATTCAAGGAAGAAACAACAAGATGGAAAGCGACAAGTTAGTCAATCATGCTACCACTCATTTGCTCACTAATGCACGGAACTAAAGAAGCAAAGAGATGATGATTTTTACATTGGGAATTTCTCACCAAGTAACACAAGCTGTCCCTTCAAAGGATTGCTGCTTGGCAATCCGGACTGTGACTAGCAAATGATCCAACGACTCTAATCTATTCTCCAATGATTGGATTAATGAATGGTCATGATTGATGGGAGCTTGGGCAGCAACGGCAAGGCCTAGAAGGGTATCATTGATGAGGGCTATTTAATAGGCTCACTTTTAACGCAACAAAAAAAAAGAAAAAGAAAAAAAAAAAAGGTGAAGTTAGTAGTAGCTTTTAGTTTTAGTTTAATTTTCATTTTTAGCTTAAGTCAATTTCCTCTTCAGCTTTTGTAACTTTTCTTTAAGTATTTGTAATCACGCTTTTATCACATGATAAAATCTGTTTTATGTCATAGCTCTTTTTATATTTCTCTCATAAGCTCTCTCTTTTCTTCAAATATTAAGCTACTATTCCATTAGCTACTCTCAAGCTCATTCAAGTCTATAAGCTTAAATTTGAGCTTAGTAAGTCAATTAATTCTACTTAAACCTTAAAACTAGTTAATTACCTTAACTTTGGATTATTAAGCTTTTGGAAGGGGAGCTAACCATGGATGAGCTCCCATGGACTTATACTAGCTTATCCAATAGGATAAGCTAGAGCTTGTAGCTGCTTATTTTTGTGCTTCTGTTTTTGATTGATGCTGGTTAAGTTCTAATGTAATTTCATTGTTCTTAAATTTCTAGCATTAAAAATTGCCTTAATTGTGTGATATGCTTGATTTGCTTATTGATGTTCGCTTATATTTGATTATACAGTTGATTATCTGTGTACTTATTTGACTATATTAGTAATTAGTTTTTGTCTGTTTTTTGATTAGTTGTTATAGATCCCTTTAGTTATTTCCATTCTGTCATAAAAAATCATAAAAACCAAAAAAAATTAGTTAGCATAATTAATTAGATCTTTGTTTAAGCTGTTTTGATTGTTAGTTTATGTTTGTTAGAGTTAATATAAGCTGTTGATCATCTAATATTCAGGACTTGTTAAGTGGATTTCAAGTTTATAAGCCTAAGTCAATTCTGTCATAGGTTATAGGTCGTGTTTGGAGATTAGCTAATTTGTCCTCTATATAAGTCAATGACATTTTTGTGTTTTTTATCTATAGTCAGCTAAGTTTTCATAAATGATTGAGTTTTGAGCAAGTTCTTAGGATTAGTTTGGATTTAAATTCATTTAGGGCTTATTCTTAAGCTCATTTGCACCAGGGTACCTTTTCTACTTATGTTTGCTTGTGAAAATTTGATCCAAGCCTTCCTAGGCTTGTATTTGGTTTGCTAAGTGTTTGTGCACTCTATTTGAGTGTGATAAATGCAGTAGTAACCACAAGGTTACCTGTATTTTAGTTTTAACCTTTTGACCATTTGTGCATCAGTAGGAACCACTGCAGTTTAACTGCAGTGGCTTTTAATCCATTTTTAAGATAGTTTAAATAGAATTTAGCTTTTAAAATTAAGTAGGATCTTAGGTTAATATGTTAAAAGTTAGATAATAATCTCAACCCGTTCTTAAATTTCCATCTCATTTTCTAGATTAAATTTGCTTTTCAAAGTCACTATAAAAGCCAAAAAGCAAAAATAAGTAGTATAGATAACTTTTTCAGTAGGGCTTAATTTAGTTACTTATTTGAAAAACTGAATAGTAGGGTTTCTATTTTGATTCATTTTGTTTGCTTTTCTTCCAAAGCTTAGTTCTGATTGGCTTATTGAGCTTTTGAGCCTTAAGCTAATATTTGCGACTCTTTGTGTTTGTGCCTGAGGATTTACTTTTAGATTTCAATTTAAGCTAGGTTTAAAGTGTTAGGGTTTAAGTTGGTTTTATCATTTTAGTAGGCATTATTAGGATTCTTAGACCAGCTTTTAGTTTGCAAATTGAGCTCTAATTGTGAGCTTTGTGCAACTGTTTTAGTTGAAATAAGCAAAAGTGAGTTTAAAACTCCACTTTCTGTGGACAGATTTTCAAAAGCTCTTAGAGAGCTTCATCTTGGTTTTTAGCTAAAGTTGTTTTTATAAAAAATGCTTAAAAATAATGTTCCTTAAGTTTAGTTTTTAGTTTTTGCAGAAAAGTGGAAAAAGAAAAAAAAATATTGCAAAATAGGTGCTTAGCACCTTCGAACCCAGGCCTCAAAGTTTCATAGCATCAAACGCTTTATCCATCTGCTCTAGTTGGGTCATGTTCGTCCACTTCCCTTTCCATTTTAACTTTAAACACGTTTTCTTTTCTTTTTCTTAAATATAAGCCGTAGCTAAATAAGCTGTTTTCACAGCTTATTTGATAAGCTGAGCTTCTCCTTTTATTTTTCTAGTGATCTTTATTGCATCTTAGATTTTTCCTAAATTTTTCACAATTTTTCATTAATTAGTTTAATTTCTAGGATTTTTCGAAAGTTTAAATTTTAGAAAATTCATAAAAAATAGAAAAAGTTTCAGAAAATTACAAAAAAATAGTTTTTAGTTTTATAAAAAGTACTTTTAGTTTTACATTAAGAAAAATCATTTTTACCCCTTTTAGATTTTAATTTTCATTTTTAAGCTTTTATTTTTAATTTTAAAAATAGGATTTTAATTTTAAAAATAGTTAAAAATAGTTTTCTGAATTTTTATGTTAATTTAGACTTTTCTAAGTTTAAAAATCTTTTTTCTCAATTTTTAGGACTTAATTTGCTATTTTTTTGGGTTTAATTAGATTAATTTAGTTTTAAATTCATAATAAATTCAAAAATAATCAAAAAAATATTTTTCTTTTTCTTAAAATTTTCTTTTGTCCTATTTTAGGTTTAGAAATTTAGTTTACATTTTTAGGAGTTAATTTTAGTGTAATTGCTTATTTGTCGCATTTTATTTGTTACCGTTATTTGTTTAATTGTTTTCGTGAGCTTATTTTAATTGTTGCTTTAATTTAGTAGTCATAGATAACCAAATCAATCTTTTCTCTCATTCAAATCATAATCCAAGCTAAAGCGTGGTTTTAATTTCATAAGTCGTTGGGGGAAACGACTCGGGAAAGCATACTTCCCGGTAAACATACATATATTATTATTATTATATATTTGTGTAAGAATTTTCCTAGAGGGCTACTTTGGGAATTATTCTCTATACTTTTGTATTAATATAATATAGTGTGTATAAAAACTCACATTCAACTACCCTATTAGATTGTGGAGTACGAGAAACGAAAAAATTGTGAGATATCCCATTTAAATCACAATAGTTTCCGAATTGTACTTCATTATTAAATTCTCGACCATGATCCGTTCTAATTGATACAATGGAACATCCTAATTTGTTTTGGATCATTTTGCTAAATTTTTCGAATTTTTCAAAGGCTTCGGTTTTATTTGCTATAAATCTAGTCCATGTGAATCAAGAATAGTCATCTACGATTACTAAGGTATAACGATTCCCTCCATAGCTTCGTATGACGAAAGGGCCAAACAAATCCATGTGAAGTAGTTCTAAAGTCAATCTAGCTGTTGAAACATATTTTTTTGCCTGGTGACTTGCATGAGCTTGCTTCCAATTTTGCATGCTTCTCAAAATTGTCGGTAGTATTTAAGGTTAGGTAGACTTTCCTAAACTAATTCTTTGATTGCTAATGATTGAATTAGTTGCATTTTAGCCGTGACCTATCTGTATGCCTTAGTGTGGGGTTTTCGTATAATGTTGCAGGCTTATTTTTTCTTCGATTGTTTTCCTAGTTTCATTACATATATTCCTCCTTTCCTAATCCTTTACCTTTTACCTTTTCGTCTTGATTATTTGCTATTGTGTTCGTAAATATTACTTTGCATTTATTATCACATATTTGACCTACACTAAGCAAGTTATATGTTAAGTTATCTATGTGCTCAACATTTTCAATTATTAGGGAGTCTTGAGAAATCGTACATTTGCCTATGATTTTATACGCACAAGTTGCTCCCCAAAAATACGTTTCCTAGTTGTTCGCTTTGTATGAGAAAAATACTTTCGATTACGGTCATGTGTTTTTTGCTTCCACATCTTTAAATCCACTCTTAGGGTTCCAAGTTTATTCCTAAGCATATTTCATCGGGCGCTTGAGCTACAAGACAAGTTTCATCTTTAGTCTTTTCCACTTCATCTTCTTCATTGTCGCTCCATGCTCCTCCATTATAAGGCTCTTTGATCGGTGTTCTTTGGAGGTTTGAACATTCTCTTATTGAGGTGTTTGGATCACCACATCTAAACATTTTCTTTCACTTTTATCATAACCCATTATTTCTACTCTTTGGAATGTTTTTCTATCGCCTGTGGTTGTTTACAAATCTTTATCGTCTCTGGATAGAAGTTCTTGATATCCTTTATGGCCATAGATACTCTCGTCTTCACGATCGGAGCTTGAGTATCTTCATCATTACGTCCCTTTTTTACTTTTAATGCATGAGATTCTTTTACTTTGTTCTTTCTTGCCTTTGACAGTTTCGAAATCTTTCTTTATTACTTCTTTATAATACTTTCAAGTTTCCAAAGTAGTTCGTCAAGAGGTAAGGTTGTTAGATTCTTTGATTCTTCGATCGCCATGACTTTTGCGTGCCATTTAGGAATCCTGTATGCCTACGAAATTCCTAATACAATTCTTGCTAGAAAAAAACTCAGACAAGTGCTTTTTGGGACTTGTACTAATTGTGTTAAATTTAGCAAAGGCGTTATTATTGACTCCTCTTCCCAGAAAGATTATAAATTGCTTATCGCCCCTTTCATATTGTTGTTGAACAAAGAAGATCTATTTTGTTAGCTTTTGACTAGATTATTACCTGTGTGAGGTTGATTAAAAAGTATCCAAATTTCTTTTGTGGTTTGACACATAAATTGTTTTTTGTATTCTTTACGTGGCAAAGCATTATAAATTACCATTTTAGCTTCATTATTTTTTGCAAGTTTCTTTTGAGATCATATTTGTTTTTGGAAAAGGGTCTACAACTTCATTCTTTTTAGTTTAGGGATTATTTTGGAAAGGAGGAAAATCGCCATCGGTAATAACATGCCAAATCTTTTGACTTCACATAAGTTTCAATCTATTTTTCAATAAATAAATCTATCACTTTCAAATAGTGGTGGTCTTTGCATAGATTGCCCTTCTAAATATTTTTCGATTTTTTTAGGATCGATTCAAGTTTTAAATTGTAATTTATTTTAAAAATCATGTTTGAAGTGTTCTCTGATACCAATGGGTAAACAATAGATGGGGGGGTTGAATAGTTTACCGCTTTTTAATTTAAGGTTTTAAAGTTTTTATAAAAATTCTAGATTCGACTTTATGTGAAGTCAACACTTGCTCTATATGAACGAAAGTATTATTCTAAAACAATTAATAGGATAGTATAAAAAATTAATGTAAGACAAGAGATAAGAGTAAGAACGATCAAACCACAACGCGAGGATTTATAGTGGTTCGGTAACGAAGCCACATTTTCGGCCCGACTCATCTCATAGTGACCTAACTCGAGAGTTTTATTCACTTTGTCAACAAGATACCTTATGACGGAGTTGAAAACCATTATACACCTTTCGCTTTTTCTTGATTTACATATCACCCTTAGCTAGATGTCGAGTTCTAATCTTAGCTAGAACCAATCTACCACAACTTCACAACTTCACTACACAACTTTGCTTCACGACTTGATCACGACTACACAACTTCTTCACACCTTAGTTATCTTCACACCACTACTTCAACCAAACCCCACTATTAATCACATCCTATCTAACACTACCTAGGAAGATCACCAAGATCCAACTATACTTTCAAACAATCACCATGATTTTACTACTCACATAAATTTATAAGATTTACAAATGATTTACAAGTTATGATATGGATGCAATAAGATTGCAACAACACACAAATGTGTAATACTTCTTCACTTGATGATGGAAGTATTCTTCTCTTGCACTTGAGGAATTGAGCTTGGATCACTTGAAAACAAAGCTTTATGATTAGATGATCAAAGAATGATAATAAGATGTGTGGGCCGTTTTAGAAGAGAAGGAATGAGTGCAAAAGGTGAGAAAATAGTGGGGAAATGTCTAGTAATTATAGGACAAACTGGAAGAGCGTCTACCTATGAGCGGTCCCCTTAAATAGGTGGGCGGTCCTCTTAAAATTAATGAGGCCGCCCGTGTATTTAAGGGAGCCACCCTAGACTAGGCGCTCCCCAGTTTGTCTTTTGTGTAGGGGGAATTTTCTAGAACTTTTCTAGCCGTTTTAGGTCCGAAAATTTGAAATTAAAAATGTTTATTTTGAATAAAACATTTCTTTTAATTGTAAAAAATATTTTGTAATGTTTATAAAAATGTTTACAACATTTTATAAAAGTGTGAGGTTGAATAAAAATTTCCTTTGATCATAAAATGCATTAAGCATTTATTTATTCATACCTTTAAGTGATATAATTTTCGAAATGAAATTTTACTACTAATTACTTGTTTACGTTTAATTTTACATTGAATGTTTTTATATTTTGTAATTATCAAAACGTAAAGATGTGAAAAATATTAATAATGTTTTTAGGCATTATTTCTATCAACACAATGTTCAAAATATAAAGATACATGTGATGATTTAGAATGCGAAATACGAGCTGATAAAGACACCATTAAAAGAATTTTACAAAAAAAAGATAAAATTAAACGAGATTTTTTCAAACATGAAAATGAAAAGGTAATAATTCAACATGAGACTCAGTTGGCTAAAAACGCTTTCAAAGTGAGAGAAAACAGTTATCTTAAAGATATTGTTGATCTCGAGAAAAAGCTAAGTTCTCATGATCGAATTGTTTACAAAATGGGTCATCACTGCAATACCATTTTCCATGTTGGTAAATGACCAAACAAGTTTATGATGATCCTTTTCTAAAAAGCTGGGCTGAGTTATTAAATTCGAACGTCTCAGAAAGCCATTGCAGCTAACCCAAATGTTTAATGGTGAAAGGCTTCAAAGCACTAAATTAAAAATTGATTCACCTGATTATGAGGAAACTAACGATGTGTCATTTTATACACTATTTTTAGGTCATTTAACCCCAATAAATCATGCAAATATGCCCAGATTATGTGCTTAATCGTTTTTTTTGGGTTTTTAGCACTTGGATGACGTTTGGAGGAAATAAATATGACTTGGACTCATTTTGGATGTGTCCAAATAAGTAAAATTCTAGCACGTCATTCTCATACAGTCCACGTCTTGCACAAGATGCACCATGAGTATTGGCTTATTGAACGTGGGAGGACGGGTCGCAGGCATTTAGAGCGATGCCGTCGGGATCTATCTGAGTGACAGTGTCTGGGAATTGGCGACTGACGTCACAGTAGCAGCACTTTAAAGTGGATATAGGAACCATCCTACGTGGAGAAGGTGTCTAGGAGCTTCAAACGGACGTGTCGATAGTTTAATATGTACAAAAACCGATTTTAACGGTTTTAGTGCATGTGTAACCTTTTGGGATAACTTTGGTATAACTTTGGCGGAGTCGAAACCTAGTCCTTGTAGTAGCTTACTAGGTCTATATTTTTGGGGGCTCTTAAAACCCTATTGTACTACCTTGGATCCATGTTTTAATTCAAGTAAGGTTATTTATCATTAATCATTCAATATGTCTATGTGTTGTGTGATTGATTTATCTCTTTGCTTCCTTTATAACATGCGAGGCTAAACCCTCCTTTGTATTTGCTTATGATTGCATGAAATTCAGACTGTAGATCATTTTATTGTTGCTTCTTGATTGATGATTGTGCACGTTAGGTTCTAGAAAACCAGCTTTTGTCTGTATCGCTGTAGACACGTCTAGGGAAACACGAGTGCGTATAAAGGATACCATCGGGTAACAGTCTTCATACTACCTTGCCCCTTTATATGGTTGACCCCTCTTAAGATATTTTACATGCATTTAATGTACTCTTAGGGGCCTTGTAATAGTCTTCATACTACCTTACTTGTGCGTTGCATTAACAGAATATTAAATAGACAGCGGGTTCGTGTAATCCATTCATGACCTAGGAAATACTTACACATATCATCACAAGTGTGACAAGGCAACAAGATTAGGAGAAGCAATCTGATAAGTAATGCATGATTAAGTAAATACATTCAATTATCATAAAGTTATCACTAGTAGATTAGTTTAGATATCAGTTTAGTTAATAGTATATCAAACCAACCTCTCAAACTATAGATTTACCTGCTCTCTAAAAATATAAAAATACAAAAATAATCTTCTCTCAACCCCTAGAATTTTGTTAGACGTGTTCTGATCAAGCACTTCCAACTTTATTCTCTAGAGAATGACAATCAACCCCGAGTTCTTACCCTATTACTACTATAAACAGTTATGTTACTCATGCTAAGGAGTTGTAAAAATTCTTGTAGAAGTCCCTTATGTTAGGAACAAGAAAAGTCTCGGTCACTTCCAATACTAAATAGTCTAAGCCCGTAGTTAGTCATGATAATGTTATGTAAGCTAATATGGTCCAAGGCCCATGGAAAAGCCCATGTCCGGCCATACTTGGCTTATTTATACCCCTCTCCATGCCTTGGAGAGGGTGTTGGTTGGTTTGTATTTCTCATTTACACTATCTGCTATTTCTCTTTCTATCTTTTTCTCTCTAGAAGACAATACACTCATTCCTTTCCACTTTCTCTCACTAGTTCCTTGTAATCATAAAATCACAATAATTACTTGCATTCTACAATTGGTATCAGAGCCATGGAGTGATTTGTTTAGTTCTTGTGTTTGTCATTTTTGGTTCGTTTTTGCTTGTTACTTCGTACGTCTTTATTTCTTTTCTTCTTGTTTTCAAAGCTTCTTTGTACACTAAAAGATCATTTACCTTGGTAAAGTTGATCTAGTATTGTTCGTGGATAGAGGATGTATTTGTTCTGATCAAAGAAAGATTCATTTTTGTTCATCTTTTGTTTTTAAAACTTATAAAAGTACAATTTCTATGATTTTGAAATTTTCGGCTTAAAAACCAAAAAGTTATCATTTTTAAGGTACCTATAGGTTTAAGAATACTAGTTGTATAAGAAATTTTGGGTAAAAACAATCAAAAAGATGTCTTTTTAAGTTTTGAAGATTTTGAGTTACGTCAGTGTGTTACACGAATTTGCAGTTTTTAGTTATACCCGAATTTGCAACTTTTGTGTTATACCCGAATTTGCAACTTCCTAGTTCTATCCAAATTAGCAATTCTAGTTTTATCCGAATTCGCAGCTCTTCAGTGGTGTCCGAATTTGCAGTTTATAGAAGCACACGAATTAGCATCTTGTAGAAGAACACGAATTTGCAACTTACGAATTAGCAGTTTGTTAGAAGGACACAAATTAGCAGTTTGTTAGAAGGACACGAATTGGCAGTTTGTTAAGGACCCGAATTCGCAATTTTCTTTAAGAACCCAAATTTGCAATTTTCTTAAGGACCCGAATTCGTAATTTTCCTTAAGGACCTGAATTCAAAATTTTATTTAAGAACCCGAATTTGCAATTTTCTTAAGGACCCGAATTCGCAATTTTCTTTAGGATTCGAATTTGCAATTCACCTTCAGGACACGAATTTGCAATTTGTTCTTCATCTTTCGAATTTGCAATTTTTTTAATACACAAATTTGCAATTTCACTTCAAGATTATACGGTTTATTTCTTTGACTTGTAAAATCCCGTGAAACACTCACTTGTTTTCTCGGTTTTGTCAAGAATTGTAAAATCCCGTGTAGTTTCATGATTTAAAACACATAAAAGACAACACCATCAAACACAATTACTTTTTATCACCGCTCGATCAAATGGTAATCATTGAACATACCAATTTATCAATGATGACTCTTGCTGATATAAGTCAAGTCTCTAGGGTGGTGCAATTAACCAACCAATGCTTGAAAAACACTTGTTTTATTTGACGAATCACTCTCATGGAAAAAAAGTAGAATGGAACTTTATATGATGAATAGACCACACGGTAGAATGATTCTTGCTTCTGTTGAAAAAGGTCTACTTGTTTGGCTAACAATTATAGTGGATGGTGTAACCAGACCAAAGGAATATACTGAATTAACTCCCGCAGAAACCATTCAAGCTGATTGTGACATCAAAGACACATTAACATTCTTTCTACAAGGTCCTACCTTCAACTGTAATTTATGCTCTTGTAAGTCAAAATCGTGTGCCGTTGGATTTTTGATATTTGGGAGAAATTTCTGGATGATCATGCAAGGATTGTCGTTAACAATGCCAAGAACGAGAGTGTAAAGCTGTACGTTGAATGGATTAGTTTTTAATAAAAACATATCAAGAAAGGTGAGTCTTACGTTAGTACTACTTGAGATTCACTCTGCTACTCAATGATATGAATATTTACAAGATGCCACTGGAGCAATTTCAAGTCAATACCAAGTTTCTGAACACTCTTCCTGCTGAATGGAGCAAATTCGTTACTGATGTTAAGTTGGTCAAAGATTTGCATACTACTAATGTTGATCAGATTCATGCTCACTTGGAACAACATGGGATTGACATGCATATGAAGTTCGATTGATGCATTGATACGTAGCTGCGATCCTCTTGCTTTAAGTTGCATCTCACCAAATGACACAGTCTCCTTATCAATCTCATCAACACTCTTACCAGAATTCTCAACATCCACAATTTGTCTTACCTCATCAATCTTTACAGTATGGATCATGTTAACACGATTCACCCTTATGAACACAAGATCTGGAGGCTTGGTAAAATGGAAAAGAAAAGTATCCATATTATTAGAGAGAAAAAGATATGAGATGGGAAGAGTGTGTGTGTTGAGAGAAAACACACACACACACACTTTTACAAAATGTGAGCTTCACCCCTCCATGGAAGTATGGAGGGGGTATATTATAGTTCGTAGTGTACAATAACTATCGCAACTCGTCATTATTAGTCCCTATGTGTTAAAATTATATATGAACTAATGTTATTCAGGCTCCCCAGGATATGTCACCATATTTTAAGGCTAACAATCTTCCCCCAATATGTGGACACATACGGAATTACTTACAATGTTCCTATCATTGCTACATATACAACTAAAATAAGTCTTCCAAACGCACTTTCCAAAGCTTTGAAGTTGTCTTGTGAGTTTCTCTTGGTCTTGAACTTGTACTCCAGCTTGGATCTTCATTGTCTTTACTTGTACAGGAACCATTGTAGTATGCTGAGTTGATTATTCCCCCCAATTTCATGAGCATGTCTTGAAAATCTTTCTTCATAGACTCCTTTTTGGCGAAGTTTCTGAATCAGCTTCCCCCAAACCAACATCCCTATCTTGAGCAGATTCTGAAACATTGATGTAGCTTGAACAATCTTCTAATTGTCCATCAAATGTGCAACAGCGGAATTTTTAGAAGTCAAACCACACCAACGATACTGCTTCTTGTCATCAGGGCTTGGTGAATATTCATTCGGGGGTGCAAGGGGGGAAAGTATCATTCTATGTTCTTCTCATGTGTGCAGATTACATTCACAAAACCGATTCTTAGTGAAGTAGTCATTACACTACTTCCCCCTGGAAGTTTGACATTGTAACATAAAGTCAATTAAGCTCCCGGATGTACACATTTTCCCCATGATGGTTGCGAACTCTCGGAAGCATCATTGTCGTGTACGTCTCATATACTCGAGGAATCTTGTCATTAAGCACAAAATCTTGATATACAAAAGAATCATTACCCTTCTTTACTTCAGAATCGTTGACGGAGAGAGATGAAGCAAGAAGAATCAAGAACACTTGTATAATTCTAGGTCTTGTGAAATGAATGTCAGCGAAGAACTTTTAAAGATTTTGCTTAGGACTGTGAAGTATCTTGTCTTGGATAGCTCAAAAATTCCGTGAGAAGTGCTGATTAATCTAACCTTTAAAATCTCTGGCTAACTTACCAGCCTCGTATTCTGTAGGCTATTGTCGTGATCACATGGTGAAGTAAACCCGATATATCAAACTTGAAACTAAAGTAAAATCCCCCCAAATTTGTTAAGTCAATCTTGCACATTGTTGATTGTAAGAACGGTGCAGAGAAAATCTCTAAGTACCGATTATACATCATCAAAGTATAAGAGTACTAAACTCTTGAAATATCCACATCGACATTGGTGTGACACTGAGTACTACAACGTAACTCCGTTAAGTGATAGTTATTCCAGGTCTTAATCCAACACCCTTGTCCGCTGGAAAACTTAGATAATCCAGTCTTTATCATAATTGTACACGTTCAAGCAAGTCATCAATCGATTAGAAATAGAAGAATGTTCACGATGATGATTTAGTAAGACGCACTTTGTAAAATCCACTTAAATTGCAATTAAGGGTACCAAATCCAACTTCCCGTAATCACTGTATCTTAATCCAAATCTTAGCCTTTTTGTCATTTAAGTGAAATTCTTTTCAGGATCGTTTTGGGTTTAAGTGTTGTTGTTTTGTGGGTGGTGTTAAGGTTGATTGTGTTTTATGAGTCTTGGTTCTTGATTGTGGTGTTTGTTTGTTGTTCTTATTTTGATTATAATATTCCCAAATTCGGTCATATGCCTAAAGTCGGTCACATGCCCACCTGATGAGTGGATCGACCTTCGCGGTAAGGTCGGAAAAAAAAATCGAGAAATTAGGGTTTCAAAACATGGGTTTTCCATGTCAAAATCGCTATGACTTTTGTACAAAACGCAATGAATCCACTAATAAAACGAACTATATCTTTATCAAAACGCAATGAATAAAAAGTGGGCAGAGTAACGTTTAGGTCAAAACGCAATGTTGTATTCACAAACGCAACATGTAATCAAAAAAGCAGTCGAACCTAAAGCAAACCAATGTCAAAAGCAAATGAGTCAAAACGCAACGAGTCAAAACAGCAAACGGTCAAAACATAACGAGTCAAAACGCAACGAGGTCTAAAACGAAACTGTCTCTAAAACGCATTGAGTCAAAATCCAAACAGAAGGGAAGTCAAATGCAACAAGAGAATCACAACGCCCAACATGAATTTTGCCAGAGAGTCAAAACGCAACGACGATAAATACGGACTTTTTCCACCAATAGTAAATAGGCTATAAAATCGCACTTTTTGACCTCTTAAATTCATTTCTTGCCACAATTAGCTACCCTTATGCCCTTGATCTTGCTTACTTAATGCATAACACATTCACACATCTATGCACAAAAATTCGGGTTTGGTGGAATTTTTTTTTATTGAATTCTTTTTTTACACGAATATGATCTTGTTGAACCACGATAATAAGTAGATAAAAAGAACAACGGATCTCCCACTATGCTCTGGTGCCAATTGTTAACACGATTCCCCTTTAGAACACAGATCGGAGGCTGGTAAAATGGTAAAGAAAAGTATCCTTTATTATTTGAGGAGAAAAGAGAAGAAATGGGAAGAGTGTGTGTGCTCTGAGGAAAAACACACACACACACTATTTACAAATAAGTGAGCTTCACCCCTCCAGGAAGTATGGAGGGGTATATTAGTCTTTGTGAACATAACTATCGCAACTAGTCATTTATTAGATTCACTTTATGTGTCTTACATTATTGAAATAATGTATATTCCGGATATGTCACCATATTTTAAGGCTAACAGATCACCTTTTGAATCTCAACAATACTCGATCAATCAATCACCAATACCTCATTCAATCACCTATCCCCCCAACAATTATCAAACCTCAGTTCACCACAACGTTTTCTATCCATCATCGTCCATTCCTCAAATTAAATACTCTCCCATAGTCAACCAACAATCTGAATTTTCCCAATTAGACTCCGGTCTGACTATACCAGTTTTCAAGCACGATGATGATCCAATTGATGCCATCAATCATGTCATGTCTTTCTTGTCTGCTGTGGTCAGTTCCCGCTATCCTACTACTAATAACCAGCTGAGGAACTCGTCAAACCCAAGGCAACAAGCTACCATTAATGATGGAAGAATAACCGTACAACCATTTCAGGGGAGACAAATTTCTTATGGTGCGAGTACTACCAGAACTTTCACTCCAGGAGTAAGTGGGCATAATTCAGGGAAACAGAGGATTGTTACATGTTACAACTGCAAAGGGGAAGGACACATGTCCAAACAATGCACTAAACCAAGGAGGAAATGGGATGATTCATGGTTTAAGGATAAAGTGTTATTGGTTTAAGCTCAAGCAAGTGGTCAAATTTTACATGAGGAGGAACTCGCATTTTTGGCAGATCCAGGAATTCTAGAAGGTCAAGCCACACATGTTATCATTACTCACAATGCTGCTTATCAAGCTGATGATTTGGATGCATATGTCTCTGATTGTGATGAACTCAACACTGCCAAAGTTGCTCTCATGGCGAATTTATCTCATTATGGTTCAGATGCTCTTGCTGAGGTACACAATCATGATAATGTGAATAATAATATGATTAATCAAGTTGTGCAGGTGATATCGTCTTGTGAACAATCGAATGTTGTAAATCATTCAGAGACTGAAATAACCAGTGATAGCAATATCATTCCTTATTCTCAGTATGTGGTTGAATCATAACAAGCAGTTGTTCAGAATTCAAATTCTTCTGCACAACAAGATGCATTGATATTATCTGTGATTGAACAACTGAAAACCCAAGTTGCTAATTGTACCAAGATAAATCTGGAAAATAAAAGTGTCAATGATACTTTAACTGCTGAGCTTGAAAGATACAAGGAACAAGTTAAAGTGTTGAATGAAGGACAAAATGTTGATTTCAAGAATAAGGATAACGTTTCAGATTCATGTGCACAGTCTGTAGAGATTGATCGTCTTAAACAAACTCTTTCTGAACATTTAAAAGAAAAAGAATCTTTAATGCAAACAGTTTCTCTTCTCAAAGATGATTTTAAGAAAGAAGAATCTAGGAACATAGATAGAGAGATTGCTTTAGAAAAAAGGATCAAACAGCTAGATAATATTGTTTTTAAAAGAGATCAATCCGCACAAACTGTTCACATGTTGACGAAACCTCAGTTTTTCTATGATCATACCACTAAACAAGCTCTAGGTTTTCAAAATCCTTTCTATCTGAAGAAAGCTCAGCAGTTGGAACCGAAGCTATATGTTGGTGATATTATTGAGAAAACTAATCCTATTGTGATTCCTGACTCAGAAGAGACCTTAACACTTGCTGAAGAGAGTCGTTCAAAAATGCTTTTAAAACATAAGGATAATATGATGTTAGAAAAGCAAGTTAATACCACACCAGTCGATTATGCTGCTCTTAACCAACTTTACAAAGATTTTGAAACACGATTTGTTCCACAAACTGAATTATCTGCTGAACAAGCCTTTTGGTCTAAGAATTCTGTGAATTCTCCAGAACCCACTCTTTCTAGTAGACCCACCAAAGTTGAGGTTCCTAAAGAACTTCCTAAAGTCAGCATGGTTAATACAAGTTTGAAGAAACTTAAACACCATCTTGCTGGTTTTGATGTGGTAGTCAAAGAAAGAACCACGCCCACAGCTATCACTGAGGGCTCGTGGGGTTTCGAACATACAAAAGCTTGTTTTAGGGATGAAATAATTCCATTTGTAAAAGCTCTGAAGGACTTGTTTAACACATTCAATCAATATTTGGTTGATGAACTTTCTGAAGTCCAAAATGTCTTTCATCAAATGGAACAGGCTGTGGAACAACATCGTTTAGAGTCAAAAACATTTGAGGTTAAAATGAATCAAGTTTTGAACGAAAATGAACGACTCTTGGAACAAGTGTTGAGCAAAGATATTGTAAACATAATTGTGAATTCTTCTGTGGATAATTCTGATGTGAATGTACATGAATGTGAAAAGTGTCTCAAACTTGAGACTGAGCTTCAAACGAATTTCGTTGAAAAAGAGATTTACGATAAACTGTTCAAAAGTTTTACCACTCTTGAAAAACACTGCATCTCTTTAGAAGTTGATACTCAACTTAATCAGGAAATTTTTCAAAGGGACAATTCTGTTTCAAATCAAAGTGCTCCAAGTTTTGATCAACTGTTTGAATTAAATGAATTGAAAGCTCAGTCTCAAGAGAAAGACACGGTTATAATGAAGTTGAAAGAGAGAATTAAATCTCTAAGTGGAAAAATAGATGAGAATAAAATTAAAAAGGACTTAGAAGAGATTGAAACAATAAATATCGAATTGGATCATAGGGTGACAAAGCTTATTGCTGAGAATGAGCATTTGAAACAGACCTATAAGCAACTTTATGACTCGATTAAACCGGCACGTATTCGATCTAAAGAACAATGTGCCGATTTAATTAATCAAGTCAATCTAAAGTCTGTAGAGATCTCTGATTTAAATGTTAGTCTTTAGGAAAAAGTTTTGGTAATTACAGCTCGCAGGGATGAGTTAAGGAAACTCAAAGGAAAAGCTCTAGTTGATAATGATGTTACTAGATACCCTAGTGATCCAGAGATGCCTTTGATAAATATGGAACCAATAACCCCTAAATTGTTGAATAAACGGACAACTCACTCTACCTATATTAAGCATACTCAAGAAGAAGCTGTAGTTCTTAGGGATCTAGTTGATCATATTAAAGCAAATTATCCCCTAGATCAAGCCTTAGAATCAGCCTATAAGTATACTAAACTAATTCAGGAGTTGCTTACAAAAATCAGTAAAACCTGCCCCAGTATCAACAATTCAGGTGAACAATTATTGGCTATGACCCCAAAGAACAAGGACAAAAAAGTTAGATTCACTGAGCCCGTCACATCCTTAAGAAACACAATCACAAAAACAACCACTACGTCAAACCTAGCTTCTAACAAACCTATGTTGTCTTCTATAAGAGTAAAATAGTCTAGCAGTACTAGCGGATCACAGTCTTCAAGGAATATAAAGAAAGATAAGATTCGGCAAACACCAAGTAGTACTCTGAAGAATAAAGTAGAAGCCCACCCTAGGACAGTTAAATCTAGTTTGAAAAATAAGAATAGTGTTATTGAACCTAAAGGAACTGCAAATGTGCAGCATTCCAAACTTAATGCAAATTCTAAACCTCTATGTGTTAAGTGTAATGGTTGCATGCTTTATGATAATCATGATTTGTGTGTTCTTGATTTTATAAAAAATGTGAATGCTCGTGTAAAATCTAAATCTGTTAAGAAAAGTTCAAAGAGAAAAGTTTAGAAACCAACAGGAAAAGTATTCACAAATATTAGATACACTTGGAGACCTACTGGTCGGACCTTCACTATAGTAGGAAATGCGTGCCCTTTAACTAGGATTACCACACCTACTGAAGTGCCCCTTAGGAAACTAACTGCTCTAGAAAATGAAACACCTAAGCCTGTTGTAACATTGGTTTACTCAAGGAAACCTAGGAAATCTAAAACTAATGTTCCTGATAGCAAATCTAAGGTTCCCAAATCTGTATCTGCTAACAAAAAGGAACCCAGTCAATCTCAGGGATCCAAAGTTTCCAATGTTCCATCTTCCTCTCTTAATGAATGCAGGTCGTCCAAATTGTTCTCTGGTATTTGGACTCCGGCTGCTCCAAGCATATGACCGGAGATCGCTCTCAGCTCACCAATTTCGTCAATAAGTTTTTGGGTACAGTTAAATTCGGAAATGATCACGTGGCAAAGATATTGGGTTATGGTGATTATCAGATTGGGAATGTTACGATATCAAGGGTTTACTACGTGGAAGGACTTGGACACAACTTATTCTCAGTTGGGCAATTTTGTGATTCGAACCTTGAAGTTGCTTTTCGTCAACACACCTGCTTCATTCGTAATTTAGAAGGTGTTGATCTATTAACTGGATCTCGAGGCAACAATCTGTACACTCTGTCTCTTGGAGATATGATGGCGTCCTCTCCCATATGTCTCTTGTCCAAGGCCTCAAAGACTAAGTCCTGGCTATGGCACCGACGTCTGTCTCATCTGAACTTTGGTGCAATCAACCATTTAGCTAGACACAGTCTTGTTCGTGGTCTCCCCAAGCTTAAATTTGAAAAGGACCATTTGTGTTCTGCTTGTGCAATGGGTAAAAGCAAGAAGAACCTAAATATGAAGACACCAACCAAGAAAAACTCTATCTTTTACACATGGATCTTTGTGGACCAATGCGTGTCGCAAGTATTAATGGAAATAAGTACATCCTCGTCATTGTCGATGATTACTCTCGATTCACATGGGTTAAGTTCTTAAGGTCAAAAGATGAAGCTCTAGATTTCATAATCAAGTTTCTTAAGATGATCCAAGTGCGGCTTAAAGTGACTGTCCGACGAATCAGAACAGATAATGGAACTGAATTTGTTAATCAAACTTTACGTGAATATTATGAGAAGGTTGGCATCTCTCATGAAACATCTGTTGCTCGCTCTCCACAGCAAAATGGTGTCGTTGAAAGACGTAATCGTATGCTAATTGAAGCTGCCCGCACAATGTTGATTTACGCAAAAGCTCCGTTATTCTTATGGGCAAAAGCAATTGCTACAACATGTTACACCCAAAATCATTCTATCATACATCTTCGACACGGCAAAACACCATATGAGCTGTTACATGACAAACCGCCCGACTTATCATTCTTCCATGTATTTGATGCACTTTCCTATCCAACAAATGACAATGAGAACTTGGGTAAATTACAACCGAAAGCTGATATTGGTATTTTCATTGGTTATGCACCCACAAAGAAAGCATTTCGATTTTACAACCGTCGTACCAGACGAATCACTGAGACAATTCATGTAGACTTTGATGAGCTGACTGCAATGGCTTCTGAACACAACAGTTCAAGACCCGCGCTTCATGAAATGACTTCTACAACAATCAGTTCAGGACTCGTGCCAAACCCTCCTCCTTCAGCACCGTTTGTACCACCTTTAAGAACTGATTGGGATATTTTATTTTAACCAATGTTTGATGAATTACTCACTCCTCCATCAAGTGTTGATTTCCCTGCCCCTGAAGACATTGCTCCAATTGATGAAGTAGTTGCTCCAGTTTCCGCTGTATCAACCGGTTCACATTCCTCAACAACAGTTAACCAAGATGCACCATTACCTAGTAATTCTCAAACAACATCCGAAACTCAACCTCCCGTCATTTTTAACGATGTTGAAGAAGACAATCATGATATTGAAATTACACATATGGGTAATGATCCGTACTTTGGTATCCCAATACCAGAAATCCCTTCTGATCAATCTTCATCATCGGATTCTATTCATACAATTATGCAACCCGATCACCAAATTTCTGAACACAATAGCAAATGGACGAAGGACCATCCACTTTAAAATATAATCGGTGAACTCGCTCGACCAGTTTCCATAAGACTGCAATTACATGAGCAAGCTCTTTTCTGTTACTACGATGCTTTCCTCACTGTTGTTGAACCCAAGACGTATAAAGATGCTTTAACTCAATCCTGCTGGATCGAAGCAATGCAAGAAGAGCTCAATGAGTTCGAATGTCTTGAAGTATGAGAGCTCGTACCTCGACAAGACAAAGTGATGGTGATTACTTTAAAGTGGATCTACAAAGTGAAGCTAGACGAACTGGGAGGAATTTTAAATAACAAAGCTCGGTTAGTGGCTTATGGTTACCGTCAAGAGGAGGGAATTGATTTTGAAGAGTCTTTTGCTCCGGTTGCAAGATTAGAGGCGATAAGGATTTTTCTCGCGTTTGCCGCTCACATGAACATGGTCGTCTACCAAATGGATGTGAAGACTGCGTTTCTGAATGGTAATCTAAGAGAAGAGGTTTATGTTAGCCAGCCGGATGGGTTTGTGGATCCAGATAACCCCAATCACGTGTACAAGCTAAAGAAAGCTCTTTATGGGTTGAAACAAGCTCCACGCGCGTGGTATGATATGTTGTCTTCGTTCCTGATATCCCAAGACTTCTTTAAAGGCTCAGTGGATCCTACTCTGTTCATCCGTAGGGAAGGCAAGGAATTACTTCTGGTACAAGTATATGTCAATGATATTATCTTTGCTGCATCTACACTTGAACTTTGTGACCTATTTGCTAAAATCATGTGTTCAAAATTTAAGATGTCAATGATGGGAAAAATCTCATTTTTCTTAGGACTGCAGATTTTTTAAAATCCTAGAGGCATCTTTATTAACCAGTCAAAATATACCCTTGAATCTTTAAAGAAATACGGTTTTGATTCTTGTGACCCAGTGGATACTCCCATGGTGGAGAAATTCAAACTGGATGAGGATAAAGAAGGGAAGGATGTTGATCCGTCACACTACTGTGGCATGATTGGCACCCTCCTTTATCTTACAGCCAGTAGACCTGACCTACAATTTGCTAAATGCATGTGTGCCCGGTATCAGGCTCGGCCTACCGAAAAGCACTTACTTGCGGTCAAAAGGGTCTTTCGGTATCTAAAAGGAACCGTAAATTGGGGACTATGGTATCTGAAGGATTCTTCAATTGCACTTACAGCATTTGCAGATGCGGATCATGCTGGTTGTCAAGATACACGCCGTAGCACATCTGGTAGTATGCAGTTTCTGGGAGATAGACTTGTTAGCTGGTAATCAAAAAGGCAAAAATGCGTTGCGATATCTAGTACGGAAGCTGAATATATTGCTATGTCGGGATGTTGTGCTCAAATTCTTTGGATGAGATCATAGCTTACCGACTATTGCCTTGGATTCAATAAAATTCCAATGTTCTGTGATAACAAAAGCGTTATTGCCTTATGCTGCAACAACGTTCAACATTCCAGATCAAAGCATATAGACATCAGATTTCACTTTATCAAGAAGCATGTTGAGAATGGTGTGATCGAACTTTACTTTGTCAACACAGAGTATCAGCTAGCGGACATCTTCACTAAAGCCCTATGCTGAGAAAGAATTGAATTTCTGATCAACAAACTAGGGATGCGAAGTTTTACGCCTGAGACACTCAAACAGTTGGCAGATGAAGTTGATGAATAGCGGTGGTACCTATTAAAATATCCTGTATCATATGTATATACATTAAAACCATAAAAATCAAAAAGATTTTTCATTTTTCAGAAATTTGTATAAAAACAAAATACAAAAATATAAAACTCATAAAACCAAAGAAAAAAAATTAGAAAATTAGAAAATATAAAAAGAGGTAATAAAGGCATGTCTTCTGAAAATCGATAACATTTACGGTCTTAGAAATGTCATTCAATAATGATACGAGGCTGTAAATGAAGTTCGAGCAGAAGTTCAAATGTTTTCAAAACATGCCAAATGGCTTGCTATTATTTCAGATAGTAACCCGCTTTTCACCCTTAGGAAAACATGTCGTCAAAAAGACAGTTGTTCCTAACAACGGGAATTTATTCTCGGGCATTGTCTACTTTATGACCATGCAAAGGCTTGTGATTACATTGCATCACAACCCGTGCTTCCTTTATATCTATAGGTGTACGTGTCAGTGCACTTATGAGGTAAAAAAGAGAAATCTTATTTTGGTGTTTGTTGTTTTCATAAATTCATCATTGCTTCATTAGAAAATGTTTTTTCTCTAAGACATTCGACTTCTCAAACAACGACTACAACTCTTTAAATAGAAAACAAGTCATTGTTTGAGGGGGAGCAAAGGTCAAAAATCTTCTTCAAAAGGACATTTGATAAAAGGAATAAAGGTTTTAAACAATAACGGAATATCATTCTTTAGATAAGTTAATTAAATTTAGCTTATGTGTGCCTTTCATGTTATTTGTTTATGCCTTGAGTGAGAACATGTGCTTGATTAAGTTGATAGGTATATTAGTTAAAACTATAAGGACTAAATGTACCATTGTGCTAACTTGTGTTTCCTAATTCAACTTAATATCTAATAATAGGAAAGGTATGAAAGTTTAGGGGGCGAAAGTGTCAAAAACAAAATTTGTTTTTTAACACTCTCACCCCACCCATCCCTGCCCCGTTTCACACACACACTCACACACCTAATTTTCTCTAAACCCTCAAACGATCGCCACTCCCTTGTTCTCCATTTCTAGACAATCTTGTGCTTAAGGTATAACTACAACATTGTTCCTTACACCCTTATGATATCACGTCTCAAAGGAATTGAGTTTTTACAAAGTTCTAATTTCGAAAGACCCTAACATCAAATTAGGGTTCATGAAATTTAAAACTTAATAAAAACTAAAATTAGTTGAGGGGTTTTGATCAGTTGAGGGTGTTAATGACTCGTGTATTTTAGTTTATTAATTAAGCTATCTTATGTGTTTGATTTGATTGATTCTATATGTCAAAAATGTGGATTTTTGAGTTTTAGTAGAAAAAGATTGTGGGTCTTGGGTTAGAAATATGTGAAATATATCATTGAATGTGTGCATGATTTAATATCCATATTTTGCATGTGTGCTCTTGGTTCGAATTGTGTTTATGCTAAGAAATTCTTGTTTTTTATGAACCTGTGTTCTTTATGATGATAAAAACGTTCTTGTGAAAGTTATAAAGATTAATGAATGAATGTTAAAGGGAATCAACACATGAAAAACTTGAATTGAAATTCAAAATTGGTTAGACCAATCCGAGTTTGCAGAACCAATTGTGTACGAATTAGCAGTTCATGTGTCCTCCGAATTTGTAGGCCTAGTATTACTCGAATTGACAATGACCCTTTAGTCCACGAATTCGCAGACGATAGTGTCATACGAATTAGCAGATGTAAGTGTATACGAATTCGCAGTTGGCCTTTGTCGTTCGAATTTACAGGAGATAGTTGAATACGAATTCGCAGACCACCTTTAGAGCCCGAATTCGCAATACTCAGTATCGTCCGAATTTGCACCAAGCTTTAGAACCCGAATTCACAAACCGCTTCACCATTCGAATTTGCAATACCCTAAAGCGTCCGGATTCGCAGTAAACCATATTTAATCCTACTTAATGAATTCAAAAAGGCTAATTATCATAGACACATAGATTCTAACCAAAAGGTGACTTAAAACTTATGTTAGGTAGCAAATTTAAAATTGGTTATCTTTGAAATCTAATCAAGTTAAAATTGGATTAATTCAACTAAGCAAATTTAAGTTCACTCTTTCAACGGTTATCTTTATAAAGGTGTTACATGCATTTAGTGCCACTTTAGGGTCTCTAAATATAGTGTCTATATAAACTTGGTTATATAAACTGTATCGACTCTTTCTTAGCAGAATCATGAGTATCACTAAAGAACAACAAGCTTTGGATGATGCTATTGTACCAAGAGAACAACATCTCACGATTGGCAGCTGTAACTACCGACTGAGCACTACATTCAAGACCAAGGAACCCACATTTCAAGTCGCTTTGGATGTTCTCTCACTTACTCCTTTTTATTAAGCCTTTCTGATCACTGTAAGTGTCCCTGCTATCTACATGCAAGAATTTTGGAATACGGATTCTTACCATAAGCACACCATCAGATTCAAGATGAACAAAAAGAGTTACTCTTTTGATCTGGACACTTTCAGGAACATCCTTCAGATATGTCCAAAGCTTCCTGGACAACATTTTGTTGATACTCCGTTTAAAGAAGACATTCTTGCTTTCATGAGAGAACTTGGATATTCTGGAACCATCAAGCTTCTCTCTGATGTCAAGGTTGATTTGCTACCTCAACCTTGGAGAACATTTGCTACCATCATCAACAAATTTCTTAGTGGTAAAGTTACCGGAATCGACATACTTCGACTTTCTAGGGCTCAGATTCTTTGGGGTTTATATCATCAAGAAAATGTTGACTTTGTCTACCTTCTATGGGAAGACTTAGTGTATCAAATCAAAAACAAGGAGTCCAAAAAGAACAAGTACTTGTACTACCCAAGATTCACCAAGGTCATCATCAATCACTTCATGTTACAAGATCAATCGATTCCGAAAAGGAACAAGGTGGATTGGCACATGGCTAATGATGATTCCATTCTCACTACAATGAGGTTCATCCCTCAGCATTAAGTAGTTCAGAAATATGGTGGCATTCTTCCTGATTACTTAACAACTCAAGCAATGAAAGAATTTGAAGCATACAAGACTTACCATGCTCTTGCTACTAGAAAGGTGCAACCGAAACCAAAATATGTACGTCAATCTTCCAGGACAAATACTAATGATGTACCCAAACCTTCCTCTAGTAAAAGAGTTAAAGCAACTGCTAAGGTAGCAAAGTCTGGAAAGAAAAAGCAACCAACTATCGGATTGGACACTCTCTCAGATATCGCATTGACTGAGGCTGAACAATTAAAGCTGGCTACCAAATGAAGCTTAACTCAAACGCACATCTCTTAACCCAGCGGCTCTGGTGCACATGAAGGAATTGGTGTTAAACTAGGGGCTCCTGATGTACCTACATATCGCTCAGATGATGAGGAAGAGATACCTTGGAAGTCAAGTGATGAAGATGATAATGATGATAATGAAGATGATGATGATGATCAAGGTGTTCCAGATGATGATCAAGGTAATGATAACGATAGTGAACGAATAGTATCTGACACTGAGGGTGATGATTTTGTACATCCCAAGTTTACTTCTCATGATACTAAAGAAAGACATGATGAAGAAGATAAAGATGAAGAG
>BQNB010013048.1:58288-73032 GCA_026074375.1 Tanacetum coccineum | reverse complement strand
AAAATAAGCTAAAAAGGCTAAAGAAAAAAAAATATATTTTACTTAATTTTTCCCGCCAAAAAGTGTCGCTAAAAAGGTGTTGACCGAATAAATTTTTACCCTATTACCAAAATTTGAATTTGATGTAAAAATAAGTTAAAAGGGCTATAGAAAAAAGATTACAAATTACTTAATTTTTTTTAATCAAACCGCCTCCTATATTTTAATCAAACTGCTGCCACTTTGAACAACTCACTGCCAATATAATACTCAAACCGCCGCTTATTATTTTAATTAAACCGCCGCTACAAATGAGCAAACCGCCGCCTGAACTGAACCAACTCGCTGCCTAATTAAATACGCAAACCGCCGTGTAATTAGACTAACTCGCCGCCTTGAATTTTGGGCATTATGACGTTTCTTTTTGTTCAATATAATAAGCAACTCGCCTCCAACCTGTGTAACTCGCCACCAATAAAGGGCAAACCACCGTGGTGTATGGCAAACCGCCACCCGTTTTTGTTGATTAAAATAATCAACTCGCCACTGTGGTCAACAAACCGCTGTTGATTTTTACCTAAAAACGTGGATCTTGTCCCCTTTCTATTCAAACCACCACCAAGAACACATAGGATGAATTTTGCATATTAACTTCAAGTGAGCTTTTTAACCACGAATCTAAGCTCTAACATGAAATACTAAGAAGATATATCAAGATTAAACTTCCTATAACATGTATTTCTTCTTGGATCGTAAAAAAAATGAAGCAACCCTCCACGAAGAACACTAAGCTTTATTAGCTTATAGTTCAAACTAGGAGCTTATGTAATCCTTGGAATGATAACACACTAACCTTTTTAATGTGTAGAACAAGGAAGGAACAAGATTAAGCAACAAATAAGCCAAACACAAATCTGAGCCGTGGCCTTTTTTAGATCAAAAATAAATACGAATTTGATTCCTTTTAACCACAAGAATCAACCACGAATCCATACGTAGCTCTGATGCCAATTGTAGGATCCTGAATTCACACAAACATGTATAGATCTAAAGAGATCTAGAGAGAGAAAGTTAGAGAGAGAGAATGGTAGAGAGAAACTAAGGAAAACACACTAAAGAGTGTGTAAAATGAATAGATGCTTACCTCTTCCAAAGTTAGAAGAGGTATTTATAGTTCTTACAAAACACCGGGTATTAGTACACGGTTCAATACCGGAAGTCGTACGTTTAACTATTAAACTACGAGCTATAATGCACAGTAAAATACACTGGGTGACCGAGTCTTTTTCTAATATCTAACAGTTTGAGACTACATCTAAATAATCCAATGATCCACCTCTCTTAAGAGATAACACACTTGGACGTGGGGAGGACAGTATGAAACTAATGGCATTGATGGAACATTGTACAAAACTGTCTGAATTGGTAAGAAGAAGAAAAGAGAGATATAGGGAGCTGAAAAACAGAAAGAGAATTATGTGATAAAAACAGAAAGAGTGAATTGGTGAGAAAAATAAATGAGAGATTTAGTGAGCTGAAAAACAGAAAGAGAGATTATGCGAATCCAAATTTATGGTGGCAATGCTTGTTGGAACAAAATTAGAGTTGATACTGCTAGGTATAAACTTAACACTGCCAGTATTAAGTTGTACTACCAGGCATATCTTAATACTGCTGGGTAAAGTTAATATGGCTGGGCTTAAAGTTAGTACTGCTAGGCTAAAATTAGTACTGGTGGGTGACCGTTAGTACTGTTTGACGCATAACATAATTTCCTTTATTAAATATAGCCGTTTCAAAATTTCCGCTAACTGCTAAGCCTATAGGTTTGACTAATTTGGAGAAGTCCTGATCTTTCTATAAAATCATAAGCTTTCTTCAAGATAAGAACAAATTTCATTCAGTCGGGCAAATCAAAACCCTAAGTGCTCTATAGATAATCTCAATTAACTTTGCCAAGCTCACACACTCTCATATACAAACAAATCCCAGGACCCTAATCTAACTTCTCTTCATTTAATGGCAAATTTGGATTTCTACGACAAGCACAACATGGTTGCTTACTTACAAAAGTCTGAAGGAAGTGAAGGTTATCATCAGATAGTGGATTTTCTAAATACATGTCACATTAAGTATGCTCTCATTGAAAATCCTACTATCTATGTTACTCTCATAGAACAGTTTTGGCAAATTGCTTCTGCTAGCACACTTGAGAATGGAGACATGGAAATCACTTCAACAATAGATAGGAAAGTCAAGGTTGTTTTTGAGGCATCTATTAGAAGACATCTCAAGTTAGAAGATTCTAATGGTATTAGCATTTTGCCTACTACAGATATTTTTGAGCAACTTGCTCTAATGGGGTATCTGTCCAACTCTGATAAATTAACTTTTCAAAAGGGACATTTCTCCCCTTAGTGGAAATTTTTGATTCATACCATCCTTCACTGTATAAGTTCCAAGAAAACTGATTGGGAACAATTTAGTAGCAATATAGCAACTGCTATCATTTGCTTGGCCACAAACAGAACCTTTAATTTTTTCAAATTGATTTTTGATGGCATGGTGAAAATCCTGGAAAGTAAGTCTAAATTTTTGATGAATCCAAGATTTATACAAATCTTTTTGAACAAGTAAAAGAGACTGCTTCTACCTCACTAAAGAACCTATATTGCTCCTTCATTTTCCCAAAAACTGTTTAGCAATATGAAGAAGGCTTCAAAGGGATATACTGGGGTGGACACTCCATTGTTTCAAACAATGCTTATTCAGGGTCAGATATTACAGGGTGAAGGTCAACAATCCCAGTTGAGTCCCATCACGCACCCACAGTTGCTCCATTAACCTCACAACCACATCATTTACCAACACTTAGAGATTTTATCAGACAGGAAACTAAGGTTCCTTAGCCCAGTTCTCCTACTTAGACCCATGTAGTAGATGAGGCTGCATCCACAGGTGTGGATAATAGACATGGAGGGGCTGCCACTACTATCTATGGCTTAGAAGTAGGACAGGGCAGTGGTAACATACATCAGACCCCTACCATGCCCCATGATTCACCTTTCCCAAGAGTTCACACACTTAGAAGTGATAAGGGCAGAATGCAACCAAATGAATTAATGGAATTGGTTACAAAATTGTCAGACAAAGTTGCAGTTTTGGAGAATGACTTGAAGCAGACAAAGAAAGCCTATGGTGTTGCTTTTACCAAACTTATCAAAAAGGTCAAGACTTTAGATAAAACTATCAAGACCAGCAAAGCTAGAAGAAGAGCTCAATTTGTTGTATTTGATGATGAGGAAGAGGATTATTTCAATCAAGGGAGGAAAATTGCTAAAATTAATGAAGACCTTGATATTTAATTGGTACAACAGATGATTCATCATGATGTACAGACTCAGGGGAGGCAACAGTATGATTTGGAACCTGATTTTGAGTTTACAGCCCCTGAAGAGGTTTATACTGTTAAGCCAGATATTAGTACTGCTAATGTACCAGTTAGTACTGCTAGTGCAGAAGTTAGTACTGCTGCTGAAAGTTTAGTATACATCAGAAGAAGTGCAACAAAGAGAAAAGACAAGGGTAAAGCTATAGTAGAGGAATTTGAGCCTACACAGACCAAGACTAAAATACAGCAAGAACAAGAAAGGCTTGGGTTTGAAGAAGCTTAAAGATTACAAGAACAATTTGATGAAGAAGAGAGACAAAGGATTGCCAGTGTTCATAAAGAAGCAAGTACTTTCAAACCTAAAGAATGAGATAACATGCAAGCTCAAATTGAAGCTGATGAAGAGCTAGCTCACAGGTAACAAGCACAAAAAAGAGAAGGATACTCTGAAGCTGACAAAGCAAAATTGCTTGTAAAGCTTATAAATGAAAGAAATAGATAATTTGCCCAACAAAGACCTCAACAAAGGAGGAACGGACCTCTCACAAAGGCTCAACAAAGGTCTTATATGTGTAACTATATCAAGCATATAGGAAGTCATACACTACAGCAGTTGAGAGGATACTCTTTTGATGAAGTTCTATTTGAAGCAACAATGAAAAGGGTAAATACTTTTACTCCAATGGAGAGTGATGATACAGTTCCTAAAGTTATAGCTGGAATCTCAAAGAGAAGTGCAGAAGAAGAACTTGGTGAAGAAAGTTCAAAGAGATAAAAGATATGAGAAGGATCAGAACCAGCTGAAGAATCAAAAGATAAAGAATCAGATAAACTGTCTCAAGAACAACTACAACATTTAATAATCATAGTTCCAGAAAAAGGGATGAATGTTGAATCCCTACAAACCAAATACCCAATCATTGACTAGGAGGTTTACACTAAAGATTCAAGAAAATACTAGAAAATCATCAGAGTAGGTGATCATACAGAGGTATATCAATTCTTTGAAGATATGCTAAAGAATTTTGACAGAGATGATCTAGTGAAACTTTGGGATTTGGTTAGAGAAAGATTCGGTTCAACAGAACCTACCGATGACAAAGAAAGAGCATTATGGGTTGAATTGAAGAGGTTGTTTGAACCTGATACTAATGACCTTTTGGAACTTCAGAGATATATGCATGATCCATTAACATGGAGGTTATATGATACATGTGGTGTTCATCATGTGTCTACAGAGATAGGATTGGATATTTTCATGCTAGTTGAGAAAGATTATCCAATGACAAGAGGACTTCCAATGTTGATGTTGATTAACAAGCTGCAAGTGGATCAACATTCAGAGATGGCAGATGAGCTTTTAAGGAAAATCTTCATACTAGCAAACAGACCAAGGCATTAAAGTGTTTGAAAGAATCCTCTCAGAGCCCAAAGTTTTAATTCAAAGAAACTTGATGATTTAAAGGTAAATCACAAGTTTATGGGAGAATTGTTGGGAATTAAAAGTCTTTACACTTAGTACTGCCAAGAGTAAAAGTTTGTACTGCTCAGATTATAACTACCAGTACTAACTGATTAGTACTGCTAGTGTAAAAGTTAGTACTGCCAGTACTAACTTAATACTGCTGAAGAGAACTTAATACTGCTAAAGACTTAAGACTGCCAGAAGAAGATAATGACTGCATGAAGATAAAGACGTGTGAAGAGATATGTATGGACTTATTCAAAGTGTATATCTTATAAAGTTAGAAAGATATGTATATGATTAGAATTATAGAAGATCTTGAGTATCTTTAAAGATTTGTAGTTATCTTGTAAAGGACTCCTTGGTGTATAAAAGGAGATCCTAGGTTATGGTTATCATAATAATATTGAAGCTTTTTAGTTATATCATTGTTCATTCAAGTTTACTGTTTCATTGATATTTCTTCTAAGTATTAAAGAGTAGATTTCGCATACTCTTTAGTATTCACAAAGTTTCTACCATTGTTGTTTTGGATTTATCCAAAGTAACATAATCTTTACAAGCTAAAGAATAGATCTTGAGTTGGGATCAACAAGAATTGAAATGAATAGAGCTTTGGTCTGCTACTGTATCAGACGACAGATACGCCGTATCCAATTAATTTGAATACGCCGTATAGGTCTATTGAATACCAGTATGCCGTATTGATTTCACAAAATACGTCGTATGTTTGGAAGAACAGATACGTTGTTTAGAATGTAGAATTCAATACGATGTTCTGGGTAGAAGGTTTGATACGTCGTATCCAACTGGTGGATACGACGTATCAGGTGATCAATCAGAACAGAATACTATTAAAAACAATTAAATGCTGGAATTTAAACAAACAATTAAACACTCAATGCAAATAAATAATAATAGAATTTAAAACAATTATACTATGCTAAACTAATTAATGGTTAGAAATACTAACAAGAATAAGGTTTAAATTAATTCACACCCCGGCAATGGCGCCAAAAACCTGATGTGCTGTCGTGTAGGGTCAATTATTTGATTATCAAGTTTAAATATATATTTAGCCGACAAACCTAAAACAACACTTTAACGAGCAGTGTACCCGGTCAAGATGTAGTTTCACGGTAAGTAGGGTGTCGAACACTAAGAGTGAAACACTAATCCTATATTCTATTAGTATTTTAATTAGTCCTAATTAGTCTATGTTAATTCTAGTTACCGGTTAAACCTATGCTATATACGTTGTCTAATGATATGGGGGTTTTCAGCCTGAGAGACTGACACAGGTTTGGTGGTGACAAATATCAATTCAATACACAATAAACACAAAAGAAGAAAATTAGAAGATAGAAAAGTAGTACAAGCCAAATGATAGAAAACTGTATTAGCCATATTAAATCCAGTTCAATGTTGGTTTGTTTGTTTTAGTGCAATGATTTACTTATCTCGAAGTGACATATCATTCTTAAGACTTAGGCGAGACATCATCCTAAGACCTAGACACGATTAATCCTGTCACAATTAACGCATCTACATAAAGCATCCTTTAGTTTAATTATAATCTATCTTAGGGAATCAAAGTAGTGGTGATCCTGTTAAAACCCTAGCCCATCGAGACTTTACTAACTTATTGCTTGACGGTGTTTTATATACTGGTGGTCCACTATTCGAGTCTTTACCATTTAATTAAGAACATACTTGTTGAAACATATACGGGACACCTACTAGTCCAACTAAGCTCATAATTAAAAGGTAAAGATAGAATGTTATTTGTGATCTTATTGGTCCACTAATATAAAATACGATATGGAGAGCTATCCTAGTATATAGATTACTTTTTTGGTATCACTAGACCCAGTTGAATGATAGGTCACATATTCAAACACATAAACAAGTATGAGGCGATAAACATAATTAAACAATCAACGATTAATTAAGAAATTGATTTTAAAACAAGCCAAACATTAAACTTTCATTAAGATGGCTAATACCTAAGGGTATTAGCCCACAATCATTGTAATTATACAAGCGTAATCAAACAATTGAAATCGAACGATTAAGAGAGTAAAAATTACACAATGTCTTCTATGGATTCGTGATCAATGCTTGACCTTGGTGGCTGTTCTTCTCTTTTAAAATTCATCTTCAATGAGTATCGTATAAAAAATATGATATTGCACACCGAAAACTTATTTTTGAGTCTTCTATTTATAGTGTCTAAAAAAGACTCGATACGTCGTATTTGGCTAGGCCAATACAGCGTATAGGGCTGGATTCCTTGGAGTGCGCGCTACATTCTCAATCATTCAGTGATATCATTCCCAATTTACATTTATTAATGTATCTTCGAATAGTTATCTTCATGGATACGGCATATGAAAGCAGAGTGATACGCCGTATTAGGAATTGGTCAAACGCGCTTTCTTATGAAGTTCAGGCACTGATACGCCGTATCTCTTTTGCTGGATATGGCGTATTGGTCAGAGATCATCAATCTTCAAATGTCTTTATTTTTACTCTAAATTATGCGCCTTTTAGCATATCTTCACAAAACACCATGAATTACTGCATTCATAAACTGTAAAGCAATTAAGTACTAAATCTTGCAATAATTATATAAAAGTGGGCAAAACAGATGGGATAAATGATATTATAAAGTGACGTTATTTGATGTCATCAAATACGCCATATCCACATCAGCAGATACGTCGTATATTAAACCTCGGTCAACTTTCAAAACAAGCACGTTTTACCCTGAATACGCCATATCTAAATACCCCAATACGCCGTATTGGTTGGTGGTTGAAGATTATTCCAGAATATTATAATCTTGGAGCTCACACTGAAGACCCTTAATACGCCGTATCAGACCCCTCCAATATTACGTATCGACCAGATTTCCAGACTTATAAATAGAAAAACTAACATTCGGTTTTCAGTGTGCAAAAAAAGAGCAAGAACCACCAAGTACGATTCTCAAATGATTTTAGAAGACAAGAAGGTCCTGCAAGTGCATTAATTCCATAGGAAAACTCTTGTAATCATTATAGTCCGCTATAATCGTTCGGTTAGCGTATCATTCTTATGAATTCTACTTTAATCGTTATGAATATGATATGGTGTATTGTTACAAATATTATGAGCTAATACATGTAGGTATTAGCCAAGTTTATGATAATTTAATAGTTTGATTTGTTTATGTCGATTGTTTACTCTTTCGTTGCATGTCGATTATGTTTATCACTTCATACCTGTTTATGGCTTGATTATGTTTTCATCTATCATTCAACTAGATCTAGGATTGCAAATGAAGCGCTATAACTTAATCGTTATTTGTGATGTAGGCTAGAGTCTAAGTTAGATACTACATACAACTTATCTATATATTTGGATCAATAGGATTACAAATAAAATCTTAGTTCTACTTCTAATTAAGTGAATTATAGACTAAGGTAACTTAGGACTACAAGTAACGTTTTGTTTCCTTTGGTAGTTCAGTGGATTGTAGACTACCATTATATAGATAACAATTGGGCATAAGTTGGTAAAGCCTCGACGAGCTAGGTTTCAAAAATGTCACCTAGATAGATTATAATTGACGGTGTGAACTTTATACGGGTTTGGTTGATTGTGACAAGATCAACCGTAATATAAACCTAGAGTATTGAGAGAAGTACCACCTAACTTTGGAATGATATACCACCAACGAATGTAGTGCGATCATTGCACAAACATAGACAATTCATACATCTTATTTGAATAAACTTGGTTATTATGTTTTCCTTACATATGTGCTTGACCTCTTCTTTATAATTTGTTTATCAGCTTGTGTGTATTACTTGTCTCATTTATTGCCGTATTAGTTTAGATTAAAACAAAACTCGTGCCAGTCTCTCAAGCTGAAGCCCCCTATTTGCGTTAGTTTACGTTTAATTAGGATTAATTAGAACTAACCTATATAATTAAAATACTAGTAAATTGAAGTATTAATATTCACTATTAGTGATCGACACCCTACTTACCAACGAACCTATAGTCGATCGGGTACACTGCCCATTAATGGTAATTAATAGGTAAAGTCGGCAAAATATTAATAGTAAAACTTGATAATATAATTACCTATACTAAATGACACATCACCCATCAATAAACAACGAAAGGTTCACTATGGTACTAAAATGCTAATCTTAGAATTACCTTCCTGTTGTGATGGCATGCATATGTACTTGAAAATTCCATGGTTACCATGTATGGAGTGACATAGCAACGATTTGACCCCTCTATCACTCTGTCTTGGCCGCTTGTCTATTGTTCATTTGAGAATATGTTCATGTTTTCCAACTCCAAGAACCCCTATAAATACCAACACGATTGAAACCGGTACATGAACCAACAAGAAACAAACTCCATCAAAAGATTAAATAATGGCGAGGGACAGGGATCCATTGGTTGTTGGACGTGTAATAGGCGATGTTCTTGATAGTTTCACCAAGTCTATCAACCTCTCTGTCGCCTATAATGATAGGGAAGTTAGCAACGGGTGCGATCTAAAACCCTCTCAAGTTGTGAACCATCTGAGAGTTGATATTGGAGGTGATGATTTGCGCGCTTTTCACACATTGGTACGTTTGCTTAAAGGTCGTTTCTTTTCTTCAGAGATCGATCACTCGTCAAAACAATTATTAAGCGACTTTAGTTGCATTATTATTGTTGTTTTAGGTGATGGTGGATCCTGATTCTCCGAGTCCAAGTGACCCTCACTTAAGGGAATACTTGCATTGGTAAGAATGTAAGATGTTCTTTATCTATTGGATGTAAACTGCCCTTTTTTATATTCATCTCATTGGTCAATCATTTTTCTGGTTGCACCTTTCGCTTTCTAGCTTTATTATTATTCCATGTTGCTATAAAAGCAGCCAGTTATATTTTAGTGATTTAAAGTTTCAAAACTTTAGTCTGTTGTGAATATTATATTCTTAATGATAGTAACAGTTACGTAATATTTATATGTTGTTTCTGATTGGTTAAAATGTTTTGCTTTTTCTAACAATTTATTCCCTGTAAACCATATACATAGGCTGGTTACTGATATTCCAGCGACCACAGGATCACGGTTTGGTAAGTTTTACTTAATTAGTTTTATCAAAATTATATATTTTATGACTTATATATATGTCACTGCATGTCAATTGTTATTGTCTTCGTTAGGTTTCACTACAAGAAAATTGGCCTTTAGTGACGAAATGAGTTTCGTCACAAACAGCATAAAGGTTGGTCACAGAGTCGTTCAGTGACCAAATTCAAATGTCGTCACTTCGTACATAGCTCCTTCACTAATAAATAAGAGACAAAAATATTTTGTCCACTAAATCGGTGAACGACAATCATGGTCACTTTATTACCCCACTTGGTGACGAAAACATATTCGTCACAGTGACTGAAGTGACGACAATAATGTCACTTTTCCACCTCATGGTGACGAAATATTTCGTCACAGTGGCATGAAGTGACGAACAAAATCGACACTTTATTTACTAATAGTTGACGAAAAGACCGACACAGAGCGTAGCATTAGAGACCAAAAAAGTGGTCACTAAACCCTAAACCCTAAAATCTAAAATCTAAAAATATGTAGCAATACAAATATATATCTAACATATAAACTTCATTCAAAAACAACATTTTTTCACAAGACATATAGTATAGATGAAACTCGACACAAACCTAACCAATAACCTATCATTACAAACACGCCGGCTTGTATCAGGGTCAAGCTCAAAATACCTTTCTTTTCCCGCAACCACGGGCCATAACATGCTCGCTCCTTTCCTCTCCCCTCATCAATCCTTCCCGAGTGGTCTTGTGATCCCTGCATGTCCTTATCGCAACTCTCAATGCCTACAACAGTTAATCGGATTTAATCAAGTCCCATACTTATTTGTAGTTTCGTAAGTAAAAAGTCCTTGGCCAAAAAAAAAAAAAAAAACTTTGCAAATCCAATATGTGGAATTTAAAACAAATGCATGATATCATTAACTAATTTCATGACGGCGATGAAAATGTCAAGAAAATGACCCTAAATGCTAGTATTACAATAGTAAAATTGTATACAGAACTTACTGTGTAAGTTCACAAAGAGAGTATCCTTTTGAAGCATACACAAAAACCATCAATCTTGTAAAATGAATTTGTTCTTCACAATACCAAAAAGAATTCACAAAGTTTCTCGTGAATCCGCTTCTAGACAAAATTTCTATCAGTAATATAAAGACCAAAACTTATTAGAACATAAAAAAAGCAAAATCCAGAATCAAAATCAAAATGCAGAGTCCAAACCCATTCATGGTGTTACTAGTTTCTAACCTTCTTATCTAAACTTTGTTTCGAGTATTTTTGTCCCCATCTTTACTGATGTTACTAGCAGTGGAGGTTGCTAGATATTAGCCCAAAAGATTCGGCATACCCTTATAAAAATTTTGATGTCTTGCAGGATGACAACATGAGATATTTCCTAATGTAGAAGTAAAATCATAACCAAAAAGAGAGATATTAAAAGTGAAGTAAATAATAAGCAATCCCTCCTAATCAACTTAATTGTTGGTTACCAACCTGATCCACAACTCTCACCATGTTGCTGTGCACGATTCAAACTCCCTAACCTGACTTAAAAGCTTTCTTATTATTCCTGCATTAATAAGAACCTGCATGTGCAAAATATATCACCATAAACGTCATCTACGATCACAGAAATTATGTCAACATACACAAACTAGTATTGAGTACCAATATGGAGCCAAGAAAGATATCTCAGAGGCACAATTAACAAGCCAACAAAAGTCTGTTTATTTTTTTCCTACGCTACTTTTAACACCTGTATCAACTACAAATCACGGGCGCTAACACTACAACATCGAGTTTTCCCCACGACATTTTCGGGTATTCCCCAGCTACATGTCGCAGGGGAAAGGATTCCCTCCCCCAGCGACATGTCTCAGAGGAGAGAATGGAGTCCGCTGGGGAATACTCGTCAGGGAACAATCCCCAGGCATAAGCCACAGCGAAGACGTGGGTCCCACAGTTTTCAGTCAAGCAATTTGTGCCACGGTGGCAAACCTTTCCCCAGCGACATGTCGCTGGGGATTCTTTGGGTTAAATTAAGACTTAACTTAATTATGGAGTATCCCCAGCGACATGTCGCTGGGGAAAGTGGTTAAAATATTTAAAGAAGTATTTTCCCCAGCGACATGTCGCTGGGGATACTTCTAAAAAATATTTAGACCAAAGTTTCCCTAGCAACAAGTCGCTGGGGATACATTTTAAAAAAAAATTAATTTTCTAGAATTCACGCCCATCGACAAGTCGCGGGGATAAAAAAAAAATAATTTCGAGTTTCCCCAGCGACAAGTCGCTGGGGAAAAGTCTGCATTTTTTTTAATACAGCCTGCACAGCAGGCGTTTTCCAGATTTTTTTCCGGAATTTTTCCGGAAAAAATCTACCAAATAACAAACATGTACCAAAACCTGTATAGACTCACCACAACTTGTACCAAAACACAAATACAAAGTAAACGGATCAACGCAATACAAATACATCACAACTTGTACCAAAACCAAAAGATAATAAAGCTAAATCGTCTAAAATCCGAATAAGTCTACAAAATGGGGCTTCCTAGTCATAAACGAGGCTATACAAGTCAATATTTAACATAATAGGATAGGGAAACAAGTGTTTAAATGTCATGAACCTAAAGTACCAATGTAGCATACTAATAATATATAACACAACTACCTCTCGCCGTCGTCATCCTCATCATCGCCACTCTCCTCGTCATCACCACACCCGCCACTCCCGCTAGCACCGCCCGACTCAAACTCCTTAAACATATCCGAGTACTTGGAGTCGCTTCTGAATATACTCATCATAAAGTCTACCTTTCTATGCATGCTCTTGAGCGACTTGTCAACGGGGGCTGACATACTTGGCCTGGATGTGGCCCGTGATGGCAATACCCGACCCACACCAGGAATGTGCCCACGAAGCTTACCCCCTCTTGCCAACGCATTGATCTCATCCTCCGTGTACTCACCCGTAGCCTCAAGCCTTTTCATCTCCTCCTATGTAGTGACAAAAACACAAGATAGTAAATATATTAGTCGGGTTGCTACATTATTTCTCGATAATTCATTAAAGTGTGTTTTGAAACAAAACTTACATATATGCGGCGGTCCTCATCCTTAGGGAATACCCCGTCAACAGTGTGTGTTCGCCAGAAGGTGTCAATGAGTGAAGGGTACTCCTGAGTGTCTGAGGCCTGCCTCTGTACATACACACGCATATAAGATGAAACTAATTAAAAACGACAAATCACAACACACCAAAGCGTATAATCAGATATATATGTATATATGTATGTAAAATAATTATAATGTTTATTACCATCTCATCTCGAAGGCGAGCCAGCGACCGGGATCCCTGTCGAGATATGACGACGCTCTTTTGCCGGTTTAGCCGATTTTGAGCGGCTCGAGCAAGGTTCTTGGGATCATTCCAAAACTTAATGTACTTATCCCACTCAGCCGCTGTAATCTCCTCGGGACGTGCCCGCCTGATCGCCTCCACATCGTAAGTCCCGGTGGTGGGGTCTGCCTTCCAATGCTTGGCCTTGAAAGAAGCCTTGTTGGTATTGTAGGCTTTTTGCAAGTGCATGTTGATGCCTTCGTAGATCTCTGTCCAGCGGGAGGAATCCATGTGCGGCCTGAGGTCAAACAGGGTCTGCAATCATATACAACAAAACGAAAACAGAGTTAGAGATATAATTTATATATTTATTTAAATTTGTTTATTTATTTATATGATATAAATAAATAAACGAATTTAGATAAATATACACAATTAAATAAATGAACACGATAATGAAATAAACATAAAAGGATAACTGACCCTAATATCTGAAATGATCGTTGTCTTCCGCTCCTTCGGGACCTTCTCCCAATAGGGGTAGTACAAAGGCACACTCCTAACGACCTCCCCGATGTAGTTAGACCAGTGAGCCGCATGGGGACCGAGAGGGTTTAGGGTTTGTTTGTCACCCACATCAAATTGGATCGAAATGTCGCTGGGGAATCCTCGTCAGGGATACAATCCCCAACTATAATCCCCAGCGAAGATGTGGGTCCCACTTGTTTTTCAGTCAAGCAATTAGTGCCACGGTGGCAAACTTTTCCCCAGCGACATGTCGCTAGGGAAAGATTTTTTTAAAATTTTAGAATCGCTTTTCCCCAGCGACATGTCGCTGGGGAAAGATTTTTTTAAAATTTTAGAATCACTTTTCCCCAGCGACAAGTCGCTGGGGAAAAGTTTAAAAAAAAATTTAGGAACAAGTTTCCCCAGCGACTTGTCGCGGGGGATAGTTTTTAAAAAAATTTAGAACAAAGTTTCCCCAGCGACAAGTCGCTGGGGATAGTTTTAAAAAAAATTTAGAACAAAGTTTCCCCAGCGACAAGTCGCTGGGGATAGTTTTTAAAAAAATTTAGGAACAAGTTTCCCACTGGGGATAGTTTTTAAAAAAAAATTAGAAACAAGTTTCCCCAGCGACTTGTCGCTGGGGAAAAGTCTGCAATTTTTTTTAATACAGCCTGCAAAGCAGGCGTTTTCCAGATTTTTTCCGGAATTTTTTCGGAAATTTTTTACCAAATAACAAACCTGTACCAAAACCTGTATAGACTCACCACAACTTGTACCAAAACACAAATACAAAGTAAACGGATCAACGCAATACAAATACATCACAACTTGTACCAAAACCAAAAGATAATAAAGCTAAATCGTCCAAAATCCGAATAAGTCTACAAAACGGGGATTCCTAGTCATAAACGGGGCTTACTAACTAATAT
>BQNB010013048.1:4450-57443 GCA_026074375.1 Tanacetum coccineum | reverse complement strand
TCTTAGGTTTCTAGTCGATAAAAATTAACAAAAACTTATAAATTAAATAAGTATATGTATACATGTAGTTTATATGATGATCATGCTCTTGCAATATATTTATTTCACACTTAGAGTTTTTTAGATTTTTAACTTGTTTTTATTAGCCATTTTACTACTATTGTCTAAATTAGCTCAAAAGCCCAATAGGCCCATTAAGCAAGCCCATTAAGTTATTAAGTTGATATTATCACTTAAAGACCAGGTCCTAGCCTATTAGTTAGGTCCAAGTGGATTGAGCCTAAATCTAAGTCCATAGAGTCCAATTTGTTACATTGGGCCTAGTGGCCTAATAAGGCCTTATGGCCCATTTAAGCTTGTAAATGACTCTTGTTATAAAATTTCGGGTTCTCGAGGTCGGGATACTTTTATTATCAGTATGTTAGCATTTTAAAACTCCCAAGAAGTGGGTCCTACCACCTCGGGTTTTAGTTACAAAAATCGCTTTACATAGTATAGTGTTCGGGTAGTAGTAAATTTTGTATACTTTTATGTTTACGAAAATAGTCATAATTTATAAACCGTAAATGGTATAATTGATATATCTATATGCTTGGCTTTATTTTTAAGTCCACTTTACAGATTCAAACTCATTTTAGTACATCTTTTAGTTATATTTATACATATGGTTACTTTTATACATAAAGGTCACATTAGCTTTTTGGACTGAAATTTCACTTTCACCATTTTTGATGCCATTTACAAACCATAAAGAGTTGGTTGACTATCCAATTGATTCAGAATCTACATGATTTTATCTAAGTCCCATAGTTTTCACTTTTTAACCAACTCAGTTCGTAAATATGACTTTTTACACAATCTGTACAGCAAGGTCCAGAATTGACTTGTTTTAGTGTTTTGATCATAACTCATTCATTATTTATCCTCTAGGAATCATCCAATTGTCAAGTGTTCATAAGAGATTTATCTATGACCTAATGTAATCAAATCCAACCTCAAACCTGTAGAAAATTATAAAACCTACTGTTCATTACAGCCCATAAATTTTATGATCATTTTACTTGTTTAAATGGCTATTTTAGCTATGATTAACCTAGATTCATACACACATCACCCCATTCAACTCTTGATCATCAAATATCATACATGTACATATACATTTGAAAATCAAAATTAAATAATAACAAAACTCATAAGATTTTACCACAATAAAAATGAAGATGATGATCTAATGATCAAAAATATACAAGACTTCAATCTTCAAACTTGATCTTCACCCAAAATAACTTTTGATCACCATTTTTCTTCACCAAAATGACTTGATAAAACTTGTATAACTTCAGCCCCAAAATGTATATAACCCTTCTTGAAAACCCTTTTAATCACCTCCAAAATACAATAACCATACTAGGAAATCATCTTAACTTGAGTGCTTAGTATTTGATCTTGAAAATTTTTATAGAATGTGTGTTTATGATGGTGTTGGTGGCGTCACAAGGAGAGGGAGAGAGAGTCAAATGCAGATTTTGAGTTGAAAATATGAGATATGTGTGTGTTTTAGGTCAACATAAGCTTTATGTATAAGCTTAGACACAATGCCAAGTGTCTAGGTGTGGGATGAGGCTTAATACCAAGGGGACACTTGTCTCTTTGGTTTTGCCGCCCCTATGGGGTGTGATATTAGTGGGATAAGTTTAAAAACTTGTCCTACATTTTATAAATGCGGGTATTATCAAAGTCCAATATTTAAAAAGGTACGCTACGTAAAGGTTTTACGTAAAATACGAAAAATGCGTGTAACACGAAAAATAAAAACGAATGTGATAAAATTATTTCTATGGCATTTTGAAAATATAAGCGTCGATGCTTAACATAGAATTCGCCAGTTTCTTGTAAACGTCGCGTAAATTACAAATGTAGGCCCTAATTCTCCCGGTTAGCCGTGAGTTCATATCTCAACATAAAAATGAAAAATATAATTAATACTCGAGAATAAAATAACGACCTAAAATTGACGAATTGTCATATTTATAGTCGGTGGTTCACTTTGACAGTCCAAGTTCAAAATTGTTCAATTAAAAGACATTCCAATTTGTTACAGTCCAAAAAGTCCAAATGATATAGTCCAATAAGTCCAAAATTAATTTGACCTCTCTTTATGAATTTTGAACCTTTTTATACAAAACCGTAAAATTTTGACCCCTTTAAGTTTAAACCGCAAGTATTTTGACATGTTAAATGTTTAACCAAAACACTCGACCCTTTCTTTTCTTAAATCGCAACATTTGAGTCTAAATTCTTAAATCACAAAATTTTGGAAAAAAATTTAAACCGCAACTTTATTCTTGAAAAATCTTAAACTACGTGATTGTCTTTCAAATCGCATGGTTAAATTGCAACATTTTTTTAAATCGCAAAGCTTTCCAAAACTTATTCAGCAACTTTACATGTTAAACCGCAAGTTTCAAAATCATCATATCACAACTTCTTTTGATTCAAATGCACTTGTTTATGTTTAAACATATTCACAACAACATTTTAATCATTTTAGTACACTTGTTTTGTACACAAACATAAACGTATTCTTTTTACCTAAACCACAAGTCACAAACCCACTTAACCTTGATTTTAAAAATCATTGGATTGAGAGTGTTCTAAACACATTAATACACTACTTACAATCACGTAAACGCATACCCACTCTCAAAATCTAAAAGGCATATGTTTTCTTCTTAAATCTCAAAAAATCAACCCTAAAATCACTCCTAGCACACTCATTGGTTCGATTAACTTAAAACGAGATTGACACGTTCTTAATTACACCTCGATTAGCTAAAGCCCTAAGGTTAATTAGACTTAATCACAACTTTAATTTTGAGGAACCCTAATTCGATCTTAATCGTTTTTTGAGTGATTAAGGCTAAAACACACAAATTTCTTTAATACACATGATATATCAATGATTATAAACAAGTTTCGTGTTTTACCTTTTGATCAAAAACTCATTTTTGATTTGTTCTTGATTTTGCGAAATAAAATGAGAGGTTTTGAGGTTTTGTGAAATAGTTGTTAAACCGCAACTTATGTGGTTTTGTGATGTAAGATTCAGGTTTTGGCATAACAACTCCCTAGGGTTTAGACAACTTTCTAAATTTCTTTTGTAACTTTACCAAAGTTATAAAAAAGTATTAGGTTTGGTCATTTTTAGCCCTTGTATTTTGTGTCCCCTAAAACTCTTATTACCAAATTACATTTAAGCCTTAAAGTTATTAACTTAAGACATTTTAAGCCCTTGGAGTATAAAATAAATTAACTCCCCCTCAAATTTTGTCCCATTTAAGTTAAAAACTTTTTCCCGATTCGTTCTGTGACTTGTTTTTTAAAGCAATGCGACTTTCAAATTTTGAAAGCCCATTTCTCCTCCTCGGACAAATATTTGTAGTATATTTAAAGGTTTCTTGGATTTGATCGAAAACAATGAATTTCATTTTAGGCACGTGTGGAAAATTAACTGATTAAGCATTGTCTCCCTCTCGAACAAAGACCCGTAGTCTATTTTTTTTTTTTTTGATTTGTTCGAAAGTTTGAAGTTTCTTGAAAAACTTTTCCATTGAATACAAAACTGATTCTGATTTATTTCAAGCTTTTGAAAGTTGATTGACCCGAACATGATTTCTAAGATCATTTTTATAAAGGAAAAATTGTCCAGGTCAAAGAAGATTTCTCTTTTTTTAAAGAATAAATGGACTAACAAGTAAACTTATCTTATCTAGAAAGCCCGAGCTATGCACTAATTTGTGCACTAGCCATTTCTTGAGTTTTAAAACTTTGAATGTTTGGATTGATACACTCAAGACACAAAAGATTTCGCTTTTTGTTGTTAAGGAAAAACGCATTGAAGCGTACATTTTCCTTTTATCTGAAGACCGGGTTGTTATCTGATATTTAATAACAAACCATAAAATTTTTAAAAATGACATGTTTTAAAATCTTTGAAATTTCATTTGAACTTTATCTATAATCCCATGTCATTATTGAATGACATTTCTAAGATCATATATATTATCCATACTAAAATACATGTCGAGAGGATTATTTTTGGCTTTTTCAGTTTTTCTAATTTTGTATTTTCTTTTTTGGTTTTATATTTTTATATTTTGTTTTTGTAAAAATTTATAAAAAATGAAGAATTTGGGTTTTTGTTTAAATTATTTTACATATTATACAAGGATACATGAAGTAGTAAAGAAAATTACTCTTCGTCTGACTCCGTAAGACTTTTCAGCTTTTTCGACGTAATGCTTTGCACGCCAAGGCGGTTGAGGAGAAATTTAATACGTTCTCTTCTGAGTGCTTGTTAGAAGATATCCGTCAGCTGATAATCAGTCTTGACAAAGTATAGCTCAACAACCTCATTCTCAACTTGTTCCTTAATGAAATGGTAACGAATAGCAATGTGCTTCGTCCTCGAGTGTTGAAAGGTGTTTCAAGACAAGGCAATGGCGCTATTGGAGTCGCAGTACAATGGGATTTTGTTGTAGTCAAATCCATAGTCCGTTAACTGTGACCGCGTGCATAGGATTTGTGTACATCAACCAGACAAGGAGATGTACTTTGCTTCAGTGGTTGAAATTGCAGTACACTTTTGTTTGTTAGACGACCAACTGACTAGCTTTTCACTCAAAAATTGTGCATTACCCGAAGTACTTCGTCTTGTATCTTGGCAACCTGCATGATCTGCATCTGCAAAAGCGGTTAGATCAAATCCGATGTCCTTCGGATATCACAAACCCATATTAATGGTTCCTTTTAGGTACTAAAAGATCCATTTCATCGTAGTAAGGTGATTTTCGGTAGGCTTGCCTGATATGGGGCACACATGCGAACAACAAACACTAAATCAGGACGACTTACTATAAGATACATAAGGGAGCCTACTGAACTTCAATAACGAGTAGGGTCAACTAGAGTCCCTTGTAGATCCTAATCAAGTTTTGACCTCTCCACCACGGGAGTGTCAACAGCATCATTGTTTTCTAAATTGTATTTATTTAACATTTCAAGTGCATATTTTGATTGGTTTATGAAGATGCCTCTAGGATTCTGAGAAATTTAAAGTCCTAAAAAGAATGACATTTTTCCCATCATTGACATCTTAAAACGTTTACTCATTTCATTTGCAAATTGATCACAAAAATAGGATTTATGAAGGAAAATATTTAGTCATCCACATAGATTTGTACCAAGAAGATGTGCTCTCATTCCTTCCATGTGAACAACGTTGGGTCGACTGCACCTTTCATAATTTTTATGATAGAAGGAACTTTGACAATAGATCATACCAAGGCCTTGGCGCTTGTTTCAGCCCATATAATGCTTTCTTTAACCTAAAGACATGGTTTGGATGATCTTGGTCGACAAATCCTTCTAGTTGACTTACGTATACTTCTTCTTTGAGAATCCCTTCAGAAAAGCAGTCTTCACGCCCATCTGATATACCATCATATTCTTGTGAGTACTATAGGCGATGAAAATGTGAATGGCTTCTATATGTGCAACTAGTGCAAACGACTCTTCAAAGTTAATTCCCTCATCCGGATGATAATCCTTTGTAACTAACCGCACCTTGTTCTTTAACACCCCCCGTATTTATCAAGATTGACCTTAAATATCCACTTAAGGCTGATGAGCATCACATTGGATGGTTTTGGAGCTAACTCTTTTACTTAAAGTCGCTCAAACTCATGAATCTCCTCTTGCATGACCTCTATCCAACTAGATTCTTTCATGGCTTCTTGGTAATTCTTAGGCTCGAATTTCATTAAGAAAGCATGGAGGTAGCACCACATGGCATTGGTAACGAGTTGACGTCTTGTAGAAATAGGTTTGGATGGATTGCCAATGATTGTTGTTAACAGGTGATCCTTAGTCCATTTTCTTTTTTTGAACGAAAGTTAGTTGTTAGTGATTCGAGCTCACAGTGACATCCGATTGGGCAGTATGCAAGACTCGAACCTTCGCCTTAGGGGATAAACCCTACTCCTTTTTCACTCCTAAGGAAAACCCCTATAGTGAGGCTTGAACCTGAGACCTCTCGTATGTGGTAACAATCTTCCTAAGGTTACCCTTGGTGACCATCTAAGATAGCCCAGATGGTTAACAACCTTAGTCAATTTTCTGATGTGAGAATGTGGTTGATGAAAAGTATGCATGTTTGAAGTATCTACAATCCTTGATGATGATGACTCAGCAGAACTGGTTTCAGGAGGATCAAACGGATTTGTAAATGTAAAACTATCAAACTTTACATCTTTGATGGAGGTGTCACACCCCGCCAAGGCAGAATCGCGAGGCATAACAAGATAGGCATCATCATAACACATTGATGTCAACAATAGAGAATGTCTAAAATGCATTATATTGAAAATAAAGTGTTATGATGATACCAAACACAAGAAGGGTCTTGTATTGAGGTTAATCGCACACATAATACATAGACATAGAAAATAAATCCAAACTAAACATCACAACAAATCAAAATATCCGAAGTATGAAAATCTGCAATGAAGACTCCAGAAAAGAAGACTCCATCATGCAATTCCTAAGGTCTCTCTAGCTACGAATTCTTAACATCCTTAACTTTGCTATGCTCACCTGAAAATGATGATTAAAACATCAACAATAATGTTGGTGAGAGTCATAGGTTTTAGACACGCAATATTACTCGCTTTCACTGTGATTATCAAAACAAAGTTGACAATAATGAACTATCATGAACCTATGCTAGCATGCAAACAAAATCAAATCAACATATCTACAACAATATTCTCCATTCGGGCTTAGAATAGCTGGCACTAAAAGCAACCAAGCTCACCACGAATGGATCACATAGCATTATCACTATTGTAAGGTTGTATCCTACCGATCCCACAAACAACACAAATATGGGTAGAGCAATATCCCTCCGATCCAATCACGAAGTCATGAGTAGGCTACCTCTTCCGATCCCAAATAACACATGTATCACATAGTCATATAATAGACATATAATGTCCAAAAGCAATTTAAAACACATAATCACAGTGATGAAATATTTCAAAACATATTTTTTATCATTTCCAACCCAAGAAAGAACAATAAAAAAAGGACTACTGAGAAACTCTCACCTTCTGCAATAGTCACTTTCAACAATCTCTTTGCATCAACTAAACCAAATAAAACCGCCATGTTACACGCGATCTAGCTAAATGCCCAGACGATATTAACAAATTCATTGATGAGACTACTATGTTCTATATGATTATACAACCCGTTTACACGGATACTTCCCATATCTCACTTATCACGATTTAAATCCCTTCAAACATTTACTCTTGTTTCCAGATTTATGACAGAATCTCTATGTGTAGTCCCTGTAGTATGACCACAAATAACTATTAAATCATTCAAATAGTGCGACTTTTTACCTATCCATATTTCCTACTCTCAATGGATATGAACTTACTATGACCTTTTTAGAGAAAAAATAACATTAGCCTAACGTTTTAATAAAAATTCAACATCCACAAAGTACTTAAATTCAGATCTAAACGCACACCTAAAAGTTTTGATTTTTCTAAAAATAACTTAAAGAATGAATTAGGACTCTGTCGTATGAGCTGGAGTTAATAGACACATAAATTATGACCGTCTGATTTTTGTCCCAGCTTTAACTTCAAGTTTTAAGTATAGTTTCCTCCACACGCGAATCAGACACAAATCTGACTTCCGAATTTACGGTTTGCTACTATTTTCGTGCAAAAATATGTGACTAACTTCCCGACCTTCAAACACCTTCAGGGCCCAGGACTTTTGGAAACTAGACTCTTTGAACTTCACTTAAGGCCAAAATCTTTAACACAAAATCCATTTTTATCATTGACCAACCTCTTCATCTTCAACACCCTAAAATTTAGTCAAACCGAGACTTGCAATGTTGGAATTACACGCTACTAGACCCATAACAAACCGCACTCTCAATGCTCAGTTTTCTAGACATTAATTTACAAAAAATTTATGAACCTACAAGAGCTACCAATTCAAAAGTTACTAATTAATAAGAAAATTTTATAACACAAAGAACAGTAATTGAAATCATACCTAAACCTTTCACATCGAGTTAACAGACATAAAAACACACGAATCAACACCTTTACAATCTTGACATAAAAAAAAATCTCTTCTTGAGGGGTATTCGGCTGAACACAAGAACAATGGGAGAAGGAAAAGTAGCATTAGAGCGGTTTTTTTCTTGATTTTGTAAGATATCAAGTAACTAGGTTCCTAATTGTAGTAAATATAAGTTTTTCTTTTCTTATCCTTTAAAGCATCCAACCACATCCCTTTTATAAAAATAAAAATTATAAAATTTCGGTCTCGCAGCCCCCTCTCATATACTTTTTCTCTTACGAAGTTTATTATAATACAAAATTGAGTTCTACACATTTATTTACCTCTTAAAATTCTTAATACTAATACATAACTTTATAAATAAAACACTTACACTACTTATTATTATTTTCATCCCCAAATTATTATTTTACTCTATTACTTATCATAAATAAATTATAACAACACATCTCAATTCACTATTAATCTCACCTCGACTAATTTACCACGATACATACGTCTTCACTTTTCTACCGGGACGATAATAATATCTCAAAAATTTCACTCGCATCACCCGAACTCACCAGTACTATACGAAATGTACAATGCACTACTATACATTAATTCATTTCTACTATCACAAAACACTTATAATAGCACGAATATCAAAAACACACAACATCGATTCATTCTTCTAAGCACCATACTAACCAAACTCATAAAACTAGGCTAGTTATAACCTAATGGTTCTAAATTAATCTCTTCCGCTGGAAATCATGGTTGTCACAAGTTATCTCCCCTCGTTAGGTGATAAATGTATCACTCATTTCCGAACTTTTCTAAGTTAGTCTTTCTATTGATAAAACGAATCTTGCTTTATCTATACGTCTATTCGTACATATCATAGCACTCTATAACAGTCTAATAAAACAAGCGTCATTACATCCAACCGACATCTGATGAACTCACCCGACTCGAGGAAACTCGTCGAAAACCTACAAGTTGTGTCACAAACTTGATCCATAACTCCAAGCCACCCCGCAACTCATCAAACAATGCAGATCGTCATTGAAAGTAAAGTAGTGTTTCTTGACACGGAGCTTAACATTTTTAGATGAAGTATTAGGCTCACTTCAGGTTTACATGCCGTGTAGTAATTAACTTTAACCTTGAACAACCTCAGAACATTTAAGGGTTGCGCCACTAAAGTAGCTGCGAGTAACTTCCAATGTTTCATAACTTTACTTAGTAAGTACTGATCCAAAAATCTCTGCTCAACGAGCAAGTGTGGAATACTTAGTTTTTATGAAACCCGGGACCTCACTTCGATGTTCCAATAGACTTTAACTATCAGAATGCTACTACCTTTACAAAACTTTAACCTCACGATCGTAATCTCCAACAGGTCTCTCTCAACAAAACGAAGAGAGATTATTTTGTGTGAGTCCTACCGTTAATTTCTTACTAAATGCACAAGCAGATTGCATCCGCTAATCTTTCTTTAAATTGAAAACATCCAGTAGCAGCTAGCTAAAGTTATTCGAGAACAATCTTAATCAATCTGGTTTTGATTTTTCTTTTTTGTTTATTTTTTTCTAGAGGGCAACCAATATCCTTACAATTCGATCTCAAATGGTCCTACATGACCTTGCTTGCTAACCATGTCTTACTTTCCAAACGGCAACACACCTTTCCAGACACACTTCCAGTGCATCACTTTAATCACCAACTTCAGCTGCACCCTAATTGGTTTCCCGGCTATGTGCAACATAGCTATTTTGGCAGTGTATCAAGCCACTTAGAGCCTTTCTCGCTTAAGGAACAATACATGTTGGTCCTAGGCCACGCAGCCACACGTCTCTTATCAGCTTTCCTTTCCTTGAGACGCACGCACACAAACAAATGAGGGCAACCAATTCGTGAGGGCGTCCGTATCGCTTGACTAAATTGACAAGGACATTGCTCTTACTCATCTTGGTTTTTTACTCTTCCTTTCGACTAATCACTCAGTCACTACATATTGCCTTCTCAGATGGTACAACAATCTTCACTAGTCGAAAAAAATACACTAAGCTAACACAATTCCATATTGTTGGCGCATATTTAACTCCTTATCGTGATCGGGCGCATATGATGTTGAAGACTCTTATATCCGTATAGATAACACGTCTTTCGTTATCCTTACAAGGATAAATGTCTCCAAGTCTAAAGCGAGCAACACTACTGCTCCCAACGTTCTAGGGACACGTAGACAGTCAGCTAACATTCCACTTTTCATGGACGTCAATTGTCGTGACGCTTGGGGACGAACTACATACACTGCTCTCTTAGCATGAGTACACAACCTATATGCTGACACTAGATGCGTTACACAGTAAAAATCTACAAAGTCTTCGGAGTTCCCCTCTCAAGCAATGAGCAATTTACTTGACGATGCACATTCACGAAATTGTCCGTAGCAAGTCTGAAAAGCGTCTTCTTGTTCCCTGCCCCACGTCATGACTTTCCAATTCTTTCTGCGTTCAAAGGTTAGTGCGTGAAGTGAAGCAATAGGCAATGCTTAGATCTAAAGTCCACGATGAAAACATCGTATCGTCAACCTGCCAATCCGAAGAACGATCAATCTCTCGATGACCGTCTTAGGTACTATTAATTCTTAGCATTGCTTCCTATCTTTCTAAATCCAATGTGGAAGATATCATTACGACTGACACACCCATGTGTCCGGAGAAAACACACTTATGGTATGTCCATAGACACTATCATACTAATGGAACACACACTTCGCAAGACAACTTCTCGCTTCTTCAGCAAGCTTTCTAACACCAACTTCAAATAAACCTCGTGACGTCCTTAAATCGAGTAGAATCAAGAATACATCATAAACATAAGTGAAAAACTTGTCTAAATATGGCTTAGCACAACCCGGTTTTCATCAAGTCACATGACAACACACCGCTGCTGCATACTTAGCACACACCCAAAGGGAGGCATAACCGTAACACCAACAGCACGTCTACATATCAGCGTCCTAATGCCGCTTGGCGGATTAATATACACACTCCATGTAGACTCTTACAACACACAATGGTAAACACTTAACACATCCAAAAATCTAATCTTAGATAACATAAACAAGCGTCCATTGATAACTGTCTAACACATCATCATCCATGGGAGTTCTTGTGGCATCACTAGTCCACACACTAATCGATAAGTCGTATGCGACATTTGAATTGAACCATCATTCACATTCTTAAAGGCAACACATGTATCTCCTCCACACGAAGAGATAAAAAAAATACTTGGTTTCGAAAAAAATGTAATCAAACAAACGAATTATAACTAGGGGTCCGAACTATCAAATGAGGTTATCAAACGTATTTCGAATCAAGGGATGTGCGATGAACAGTGTGGGGTCTGTTTATACCACTTAAAACGTTACAACCTCAGATTCGTCTTTACAGATGTATCTAGGATTACAAACAGCAAAGAAAGAATAATTACGCAGTGGAATAATAAAAATTAGCCAATGTTGGATTTCATCCCAAGGTACTTTTCTTCTATTCACTATAACAATTCCACCTGCTCTCAAAAGATTACATATTGGGACTACTAACACACTATTACTATCAGCTAACTACTATCGTGTATACACACACTGTTTCTGTCTAGACTCTCATTAGGAGAGTTCTATGTTTCTGGATACAGTAAACCTATGTCTATGATCTCTTTATACAGGGAGAGATCAAGACTTACAAAGGAAGTAAATAAATAAGATAAGGAAACTAGTTAAACCATTTATCTTGTAAATCTTTGACCAAATCTTCATACATTCTCCCACCAGCGTGTAGAATTACTGCTCCTGGACGATTTAGTCCTTATGTTTCATTCTGTTGCTCTTTTGTCTCATCAAATCTGTAAACCCAACAATCTTCTCCTATTTGATGATGACATTGTACGAACTTCCCTAAAATTGAGATCATGGATCTCCCTGAATGAAACAAACTTCCTTGTAAACTGCTTCCCCTTAACTTATGATCATGCCACTACACATAATAAATACAAATCAATATCTTTTTAGTCTTAGCTTCCCTTTTTTGTAATCATCGAAAGTAGGGGTTTCTTCCTGAAGATATACAACATGGGATCATAAACAACCTACAAGAACCAATATATCACACTACAATCTAAGCCTTCTATTCTCATGACTTAAAATTACCCGGACATGGAGAAGTATATAGGCGCATTGACTCTCTCTAATAATGTTAGAAAATGAATTTGAGCAATAGAAATATAAACTGGCAGTAGTAATAAAGATTAGCAGTAGTAACGAAACACTCCCCACTTGCAAGGTTACGGGGGGGGGGGCCCCCCATGAGAATGTGTGTTAAACATGTTAACAATAAGCCTTCCCCTGAAAACGCAATATGTTTAACCATTCGGAGATAAATCTCTATAAACTTTGTAGGCCTCTTATGTAATCTGATGACTGGATGAGAGGAAACGAGTATCTAACGAACTTTGATGAAGAATGAATTTACCAACTTTGTGCTTATGTCTTCTGTGTATCCACATGACGCGAACTCATACTCTAGAAAGTTAAGTAGAGGGTTCCGAGCAACGTCTTGAAACTAAAATCCTCACTAGATGAGACAATGAGCACTACAACGATAACCTCCTTTTAAGTGATAGCAATGTGAGCATTGAGCACAAGAAAATCACACATTGCTAGATCCTTCTAGTCTTCATCACACCATATAAAACTGAACAAGTTATCTAAAGTGTAAACAACCCTCTTTTAGAGATGTATATAAGAACATACGCATCTGAAAAACGCAACCTACAACATCAAATAAGTGATAATCAATTGTCTTCATAATCACATCTTCAAATAATCCTAAATAATAGGCGCATATAACCCAAGAATAAACTGTAGTGAAAGAACAGTTCTGTCCGAGATGAAAAAAAGTGCCAAAACGTGTACTGTCCGATATCTGCTAACACTAGCAGTACAAACGTCTATTGCCAACAATACTAAGTGAGGTCGCATACACTACGGTAAACTCCTACACGAGCCAGTTACTAAATTATACGCAGGATGCAAGTAAGTAAACAAAGTAAACAAGCATGTTAGTAACCATGCTATCCCAAGCAAGTACATAATAATCCAACTACGATTCCAAACAGTATAAACTACAACTTCACTACCAGTTCGAGTACACCCAAACTGCTTTTATAATAAGCAGTGCTGGAAAACACTCACGTCCAATGCGGTAACAAACATATATACTACTATTAAGGATACCTTTTTTAGTGTCATAAAGTTGTGTTAAAACCGACACACCGTAAAAACGCATGTCGACACTTCACACCCATAGCCATATAGCCACGAATTGTTCCTATCATAAAATCTGTACTAAACCACAGATCCGAATGACTCCTTCCTCCTATGGCTTTTTGTGACACTTAATCTGTCACTAATCTGTTGCTAATATGTCACAATTCTAGCAGTACTAACACTATATGGAGCAGTATTAACTTTCAAGACTAGCAGTTAAATAAACCTTTGATAGCTGCATTCGAATATTGAAACCATCATGAACCTCGTATTCCAAAAACAGAATATCACCTTCCGGGTCAAATTCAACTTCCTCAATTTCTGGTGGAATTGATTTAGGAAGGATGAGTTCACCGGCGAACTCATTGGAAAGAGAATCGATCTTAGGAGAAGAATCAATCGAAATGTCTCGATTTAGCACGGATTCTACAAGATCAGATTCAGCATCAAAAGAATCAATTCCCGGTGGAATTGAATGGATGCCTTCCAGCACCTCATCATTAATTCGATCTACCTTAGTCGAAGCAATTTCTTCATCAAGATCAAAGAGAGGATTAGAGAAAATGATAAAATTCTCTTTTGGAATGTCCTCCTCGGAAAATGACTCGTCACTTAAGGTAAAATCTTCATCGATATCGAAGAGAGGGTTGGAGAAAGTAAAATCATGATTCTTTGAAGAATCATCATATGGAGGCAAATCACACTCATCGTCGGAAAAATCCTCGAACTCAATTGGGGTTGGGACAAGGTTCTCGACACTAGACTTTATGAATTCGTCCGATTCCGTTGCCGGAATAGTGTCAAGATGCTCGTCCCCCAAACTTAGAGAGTTAACGGGCTCTTTGGTTGGTGATTCGGGTGTGATTGCAATGGTATAGTCCTCGTCATCATCATTATCACAGTAGACGAGAGGGCGATTCCAAGCCGGAGTATTGATGTACTCAGATAGCTCGTCACTTATGATTTTCACATCTTGAACAAGTTTGCTAAGCAATTCTTGCACTTCCTCGGATTGAGCGTGCTTAACTTCAAAAAAGTTGTCCCAAGCTTGCAATAGAACCTTAGGCGTTTTCCCAAAAGAGATACGATTAAACTTTTTGAGAAAGCTTTCAATCGATTTCATTAGGTCCTCTTGGGCTTGCAAAGCTTCCATGCTCATTGGTTGAGGAGGTTGATGATTGACGGAAAATTGCGGGGTTTGAAGTTGGTCAAAACCGAAAGAATGAGAGTTTTGACTCATCGGTTGACATTCAATAGTCGCATGAGGACCCCTACAATTTTCACAGCAAAGATTTTGCTGTTGAAGATTATGCAAATCTTGCGGGGAATTGAAATCAAGGCTGTAATCTGGCTCTGGATAGATAAACTGGCTTTGAGGTGTACAGCAGTGACAATATTGAGTATCGTTCCCGCAAAATTCACACAAGATTTGCTTAGAGTGTGTGGGGTGGTGAGAGAAACTTGGAGATTGATCAAAAGAGTACGGAGTTGAAAAATCGATTTGATTTCCATTTCCATAAGTACAACTAAGACAAACTCCATCAATGAGACGACAACCGCACTGTTGGCACGTGCACGAATAACAATAAGAGTTATCCGTCGGTTGTCCACACCCTACACATTCAAAACAGAGATAAGACTCCATCAGAATTAAACAAATAAGAGGGACAAGAAAAGAATTAAACGGTTAAGAGGAAAAAGAAGATTATTTTTTTGTTTTTCGGATTTATTAACAACATAATTCACAATTTGGACAAAATCAGATAAGAGAACTTAAGCCAAATAATCGATCTTACTTCACGGTAGCTCTCAGAATGAAAAACGCACAGGTGAGCGGAGGAGTAGGAATAGCGCGAAGCTTATTTCTCCTTTCGGGTCGTAGTTCCTAGGAACAACCCTCCTTATACCCACTTTATAGTTTGTTTGAACATACTGAATCGGTATTTTCTCGTAGCAAGTATGCCGAGGAAGACAGAGTGACATTTGCTACTCGTACTCTAACCGATGACGCCTTGTCCTGGTGGAATGCATACGCCCAACCTATTGGGATAGAACAAACCAACAGGATCACCTGGACAGAATTGAAAAGTCTCTTGACCAATAAGTATTGCCCTCGAACTGAAGTCAAGAAAATGGAAGACGAATTTTACAACTTGGCTGTGAAAGGAAATGATCTCAAAACTTACGTTAGAAGATTTTAAGAATTAGCAGTCTTATGCCCAAACATGGTACCAAACACCGAGAAGCTTATGGAAGTCTTTATCGGGGGATTACCCAGAAGTATTGAAGGAAATGTTACCGCTTCAAAGCCTCAAACTCTGGAGGAAGCCATTAGCATAACCTAAAGGTTGATGGAGCAGGTAATAAAACACAATTCTGCCCAAGAAACCAATGATCAAAAACAAAAGTTTGAGGATAGAAGAAACACCACCGACAACAACAACTACCCTATCAATCACAACAACGATAACTATCAAAATAACCACAACAATCACAACCGTAACAATGATTACCACCAACAGCAGAATAGAAGGCAAGAAACTATCAGAACTTATGTTGCCACCCTAACTGAGAACAAAAGGTATACTGAAAACAAAAGGTATCATGGAAACCTTCCTTTGTGTACAAGATGCACCCTGCATCACACAGGAGTTTGCATTGTCAAGTGTTAGACTTGCAACAAAGTGGGTCATCTGACTAGAGACTGTAAAAAACTAAGGACTTCTATTTCCAAACCATCACTTCATCACTCAACTAAATCTCGAGATGAGATTTCTATAAGGTTGGGGGACTATAACAACCCGTAATTTTCCATTATTTTCATCAATGTAATATCCACTTACAATATTAAGTACAACCTTTTTCACGGGAATATTTTTTGTTTTTATTCCATTCTATTATGTAACCTAGTTTACATTTCTAAAGTAAACGAGCTCACGCAACCTCTATCAATGCCATCTCTGTTTATGTTTATATCATGTAAACATCCTAATATATCAAGTCTATATCCTAATATCATTTTTACTAAGTACATTATCTATTTAAACGTACTTTTCAAAACGTTATATCAAAACAAGCATTAAACGTTAACGTTTATATCAAAACCCTAATTATATGTAATGTATACATATAAAATGAAAGTACAAGCCTTTAAAGCATGTGTACAAGTATCAATGCACCACATTTGAATATCTTTTCCCTCCTAAATCAAGTTACAACTTTCTAAAACACAATGTACAAGTCAATAATGCAAGAAAGTCAAATTAGGTCATTTAAGCTCTTAAACCATGTTTAAACTTTACACCACTTTAACACAAGGTACAAGCACTTAATGCATGACTTTTAAACCTTAAACCTAAACCCTAATTCATCCTAAACCCTAATCTAAAACCCTAAACCCTAAATGAAACCCTAAAAACCCTAATTTCATTCTAAAACCCTAAACCTTAAAACTAAACCCTAAAACTTAATCCTAAGCCCTAAACCCTAATCCTAAACCCTAAACTATCTTAAACCCTAACCCTAACATGAATTAAAACCCTAAAACCCTAACCCGAAATAAAATGAACCCGACACCCTTTTACTTCATTTTACCCATTTTTAAGCAACCAAACACCTCAAGCACCTCTATGACATCACCAACCAGCCACCTAAGTAGCTTACAAGCACCTCCATCACCTCCTTGTCTTCCTTTTTAACATATCCGTTTTGTACCTAGTTAACCCTTTAACACAAATCAGACCAAAAATGGCAAAAATATGCTTGTATTTGTGTTTTGTGTGTGCAGGTATGGATAAGTCAAAAATCATAAGAAAACAATCAAAAGCGAGCAAACACGGACACGAGAATCAAGAAGAGTACAAAGCCGAAGCCAGAAGAGTACAAAGCCTTAGCCAATTTCCTTTTGTAACATCCACAAGGGCCAATCTTGCTATTTCCGGAAGTTATTTATAACTAGAAAAGGAGAAAAGGAAGACAAGGACCAAATGTGTAAACTTCCTAAAGATTCACTGTTGTAACTGCGAAAAAATTATAGGCGGAATCCTTTATATTCACCCGTCTTCCCCGATTTCACTCCCATGGTAAAACAAGGGGCAAATGAAAATTAAAGGGTACGGAAGACAATTCAAGGTCTCTCTTACAAGATGGCAGGGATAATTTAGTCTAATCAAGGGGATACTTATCCTAGCTCAAGCTCAATGCCACGTAAATCAATGAAAGAAGCACAAATAGTGGTGGGTTTTTGTGCTAATTTACTCACAAAACTAACACAAATGTCACATCAAGGGAATGACACGCTGGCAATCCTCAGGTGTCCACATCTTGATCAAACGGCCACGATTGAAGCTCAAATGATTAAAGCAATGAATGGCAGAGATTAAAAGTTTAGAGAGCAAGGCAAGGCAACCTAGAAGCTTCAGCTTAGCACTATAAATAGGCCTCATTCTCACACACACAGGGGATCCGATTTTTTTTAGTCTTCTTTTTAATCAAGTTTTTATGTAATTTTTAGTATTTCGTTTTTTTATTTCTTAATGTAATTTTTCCTCTTTCAAGTAATGTAATCAGCTTTTTCAGTTAATGAAATTCAGTTTTTAATGTTTTAAATCCTCGTTTTCTAAACTCTTCTTTTAAGTCATAAGCTCTCTTAATAAGCTAAGTTGTCTCATAAGCTAATAAGCTCATTTAAAGCCTCTTTTTTTTTTTTTTTTTTTCTTTTCTTAGGTCTATAAGCTGAAATAGAGCTGTTTGAATTCAGTATTAATCTTATCTAAACCTTTAATTAGTTTAAACTTTCATGGAAATTTTTTGTTTATTGGATTTAAGCTTTTGGAAGGGGATCTTACCTTGGAAGAGATCCCAAGGACTTATACCTTAGCTTATTAATAAGCTAAGGAGCTTGTAGCTGCCTTAATTGGTTCCTTTTGTTTAGCTAAAGGATCAAGTAAGTTTCTCTTTTCATTAATCTCTAATTTCAGTTTAAATTGCTTAGTTATAGTTTATATGCTTAATATTGCTTAATTGCTTATTCTCTTTGCTTATTAGTGTTTAAATGTCTCTTCTAGTACTTATTAGTTGTTTGTCTTCATCTGTTTTTGCTTAAGTAGTTATAGATCTTTAGTTACTCATTTCTGTCATAAAAACTCATAAAATCCAAAAATATTAGTTTAATTAGTTAAGATCTTAGAATTTTGCTTATTCAGTTGTTCAATCATGATTGCTAAGTTTGTTTTAAGCTAGTTTTTATCTGGTATTTAGTATTTGTTCATTAGATTTCTCTTTAAAAGTTTTTCTCAAATCTGTCATGATCTTAAAGGGGTGTTTGGTTTAGTGCACTCTTGATTTTGCACTAGCAGTACTAACCTCAGTTAGTACTGCTGAGCCTTTACACTACCAGTTCTAACTTCCAAGTTAGTACTGCTTTCGTCAGTTAGTACTGCTAGCTTGGATTTAAGCTAGGAATTCAAGTAGTATTAAATTTAGTTATAGCTTATTTAGTTTTAGTTTTCATTTTCTAGCTTAATTCATAGCTTAAATCTGTTCTTAAAAATCAAATTGCATCGCAGTACTTTCAATGTGAAATTACTGCTAAAACTTTTTACACTACGCAGAATAACCTCAGTTAGTATGCTGTGTCTTACTTAATTTAGATAGTAATTTTAGATTTTGCTTATTAAATTCTGTAGGATTAAGTTTTAATTAGCCTAATAAGATTTCAAGTCTTATTTGCAATTTCTAGTGATTTAATTAGTTTAATTTAGCTGTCAAAAGTCATAAAAACATGAAGATTCCAAAAATAGTGGAACTTAAGTAAAGTCTATATTGTTAATTCAGCTTTTATGTCTAGTTTTATAGCTTATTTAGAATGGATAATAAGTATATTGATATGTTCTTTAAGTTTCAGAGTCTAGTTTGCTTATTAGTTTTCTAGCTTATGTCGGGAGGTTTGTGTTACTTTGCTTATTGCCTGAGTTTGCTTATTTCATGATCGATTTCAGTAGCAATTAGTTGTTTACAGCTTTATTTCTTTTCATTTACTAGATTAAGCTTATCATAAGTCTTTTAGAATTCTTTCCTTTTTCATTTTGATTATAGTTGTGAGTTTTTTATAGCTTATTTTTAAACCAAGGGATAAGCCCTCTTTCTGTAACAAACTTACAATAGCTCATTTATGAGCCTTATTTGTGAGTTTCAGCCCAAGTAGCCTTTATTAATCTTGTTCCCCCTGGCTTCCTTTACAACTTTGCTTCTTTGAGTTTTTCATTTTAAGCTCTTTAAAATTTCGAATGCTTTTTGGACTTAGTTTGTTGTCGGGATAGATTCTCAGGGTAGAAAGTGTAACTTTTCGATTTTAATTGTTTTTCAGTCAGTCCCTCGTTTAGTTTGTTGTTTCCGTTGTTTTCTTTGTTTTGAACCTTTAGTCCTTAGTTAAGTTTTATTAAGTTTATTAATTTTAATTAGTATTTAGGTTTGATTTTTAATTAGTTTAATTAAACTTTTATAAAAAGATAAAAATTAGGGCTTTTATTTTTAATGATTTTTGGCACTCTTTCTTTATTTAGTGAAATTTTAGTTTACATTTTTAGGGATTAAAATTAGTTTACTGCTTAATTGTCATTATTTGTTGCTTCTTAATTAGTAGAATTAGCTTATCCAAAAATATCTTTGCTTCATTCAAATCAGATCCCGAACTTAAAACGTGGTTTCAATTTCACTAGTCATTGGGGAAACTACCCGGGTGATCATACTTGCCCGGTTAAACATACGTATATTATATTTTATTTATTATTTTTGAGAGTGAATTTTATCAAGGGTAACTTGTAATCTTCTTAATTACTCTTAGATTATATTATTTTGTGATATTTTAGGTTTACGAAGCTGTTCAATGTGTTTTGGCGCCGTTGCCGGGGACTAGTGTTTACGATTCTTACATTTTGTGTTTGTTGATTTGGTTTGAAGATCCTTTCGTCCTCGAAAGTTTCATTCTTGTTTTAAAATTCAAAAATCAAAAAAAAAATCAAAAATATAAAAAGTAAAAAATATTTTCCTTTTCTTTTTAGTATAAGTAAAAGATAAAAAAAATATATATATATATAGAAAATCAAAAATCTTAAATAATTTTTCCTTAAAAGAAATAAAATAATATAAAACCAAGATTGGTAATGAACACCAACAAATAATTTCTTCTATTGAGATATTATCATTTTCAATTTACGGGTGAACTTGCAATCTGTCCCAATCTTAATCAAAGATTTAACCATTGCCTTTTTGTGTTCACTACCTGTACGGCTCACCTTGAAAAGCAATTTCGTGAGCTTCGTGAAGTAGTTGATTATTTGGTTTAGTCTCTTTCGTGGTAACGAAAAAATTCATTGTTAAAAACTAATATTAGTGTAAAATTGTGCTTTTTTAATTGTTAGTGTTCTTTTTTTTGCGCACTCGTTCAATCCGAAGAGTCGACATACATCTTCCGGTAGAAAGACTATTGTTGACAAAACGTTGTTCCAATGGCCGACAATCGTACAATGGCCCAAATGTTACAAGCACCCATGAGGGGTATGAAGATGCTATAGTTGTCCCACCAATCAATGCTAACAATTTCGAGCTTAAGCAACCTTTAATCAATCTTGTGCAAAGTAATAAGTTTACGGGTAGACAGAATCCACAATCCTTCGATTTTTTAACAAAGGTCACTTCAACGTTTAGACATCCAGAAGTTCCGAACACTTCGGTTAAGCTTTTGCTTTTCCCTTTTTCTCTAGACGGTGAAGCCCGAGATTGGTTAGACAAGGAACCTCCTAGATCAATTCTCACATGGGACGACCTTGTTTCAAAATTCATATACCATATTTCACACCTTAAAAAAACCCTTACTAACGGAATGAGATCATCACTTTTATCAAAAACAAACGAAAGCCTTTAATGAAGCATGGGAAGTTTAAAGACTCCTTTCGTCAATGTCCTCACCATGGCTTTTCGGAACTCCACCAACTCGATACTTTTTACAATTCTTTGAATTCAAAACAGATCAAGATGGCTCTTCAGTTCTACTGTAAGGTGGATATTTCTCTAGACAAGATGCATCAAGAAGGTTTTAGGGATTATGAAAGCAAGTTCATAAGGTTCGTTACTCCAGTAGTCGTGATAATGATTCAAGAGTGAGTCGGATGCTCCTCTTTCTAATTTTTCATCTTCCAATAATTCTTTCGATATGCAACAAATAGCCGCTTCTCTAGAGGATAAAATGACTATCAAGATGAACCAAATGATGAATCAAATGAAAGCTTTAGTTATTACTACTCCTGCATTAGTCAAAGCAGTTGAGGAAGTATGTGTCACTTGTGGATCGAATCACCATTTTAACCATTGTCCGTTAACTCGAGGTGGAAACGATTTTCCCGTTTTTCATTACAATTTCTTTAATTTCAACAACAACGCAGCCTGTTGGCAATGTTCTCCAAAGGAACCAACCTTCCAATTTGGCAAGGTCATTTGAGGACACCGGGTTTCAATCTACCGAATGTCCATACAAACCAAATTCGATACCAAGGAACAAATTCTAATTTCAACAAAACCGTGGAGGAAACTTTAATCAAAACGTCAAAACAACCAAAAATCTTGTTTACCAAGCCACCCACCATACAAACACCAATTAATCCAAACACCAACAATCAAGTTGTACCTACCAACCTCAACAAATAGTGTGTATAAACGGATTGAATTTATTCTTATGCGAATGATGCGACATGAATAATTTTGCAAATGAAGTTGGATAATTTTCAAAATGATTGTCAAAGGTGTTTACAATGAGTCTCTAAAGAAGCAAGATGATTTCTGATAAATGATGCTCGGTTTGCATTGCAAAGTTATCATAGCATCAACCGTCAAGTTCATGCTCTTTACCAAGCAATACCATTCCAAACCCAGAAATGAAGCAAAGCAATTACAACTCGTGTGGTGTTCTTTCGGATTGAACCTCCGATTCCACGTCGGTGGTGAAAGGAAAGTGTAGGTGAAAAGATAAGGAGCTACCAAGCACGAAGACATCCAACTCTCCATTCGTACAGAATAAACAAGCAAAGAAACCATCGAAGAACCTTCTTTTATTGCTAACAAAGCCAAACCTAACTTGCCTTACCCATCGAGACTCAACAAAGAGAAGATTCATGAAAAAGATGATATCCTAGCTTCAAAGTTTAAGGAAATCTTCCGTAATCTTCACTTTGAGCTAAGTTTCGCGGATGCTCTCATTCATATGCCAAAGTTTGCTCCGATGTTTAAAAAGATGCTTAATAACAAAGACAAGTTAATTGAGTTGACCAAAACGCCGTTGAATGAAAATTGTAGTGCGGGTATGTCCTTAAAAAAGCTTCCAGAAAAAGCTAGGAGACTCCGTCGATTTCTCATTCTTGTGATTTTTCAGAGTTCGATTAGTTACTTAGCCCTTGCCGATTTAGGTGCTAGTATCAAATTCTCATGCCTTTATCCATCTGGAAAAGCCTTCAAATCTCAGGCCTACGAAACAAAATGGTTTTAGAAAATACCGACCGTACAATTTCCAATCAACCGGTGTCGCTGAAAATGTTTGTCAAGGAGGGAAGTTTTATTCCCGCCGGACTTTGTTGTTCTAGTTTTTTATGCGATCCTCGAGTAGTTGATACTCGGGCGCCCTTTTCTTAGGACGACTCATGCTTTAATCGATGTTTACGAGGGAGAGATTACTCTTAGGAATGATGATCAATCGTAACCTTAAAATGTGGTGATGTTACCTTCCATTTCATACAACAAATCTGCGAATCATTGAAAAAGGTGGACTAAATTCGATGTCATTTTGAAGTGTACTCACAAGAAGTACTTGGACTTTTCGATTCGTTGCTTACAACAACCTTCTCAGTATTCGATCGTTGTTTCTATTTACATTCTCCAACACTTACTCCATTTGATGAAAGTGATTTTCTACTCTTTGAAGAAGCCGACGCTTTCATAGCAATCGATGATGAACCAGTTTCACCAGTTTTCAATGCCTACGTCTATGATCGAGGTTTGGTCATTCTCATTCTCGAGGCCACTCTCTTAATTATGATCCATGTTCCTCAAACCAAAACCAAGGAGATTACTCTTACCGGAATTCAAAAAAGATCTCAATGTTGTTGAACAAAAAAGTCTTAGTCGATATGCTACTTCTTATGACCAAAGATGAAATTCCCGAAGTCGAGCTTAAAGAGTTACCTCCGCATCTCGAGTATGCGTTTTTAGAGGAAAATAACAGTTCAGTCATAATTTTCAAAGATTTGAGGGGGGGGGGCCCAAGATGAAAAGACCTCACTCATTAATGATTTTGAACACCGAAAAAAGCAATCTGCTTGGAAAACTTTCGATATCCGTGGATAGATCCAGAGTTTTGCTACACAAAATCCTTTTGACAGCTGATTAACAACCTTCAGTGCAACATCAAAGAGGGTTAAACCATAAAATCCCACGACGTCATCAGAAGGAGTCGAAAAAACTTCTTGACGCAGGATTGATTTATCCAATCTCGGATAGTCCATGGGTTAGTCTAGTCCATTGTGTTCCTAAAAAAGGTGGTATGACCGTTGTCACAAACGAAGAAAATGAGCTGGTGCCTACAAGATTAGTCACGGGATGGAGAGTTTGCATCGATTATCGAAAGTTAAACGAAGCAACTTGTAAAGACCATTTTCCGTTACCATTCATGGACCAGATGTTAGAGCGATTAGCCGGCAACGAGTTTTATTGTTTCTTAGATGGTTTCAGGTATTTTCAATCCCATTGCTCCCTAAAGATCAAGAGAAAACTACTTTTACGTGCCCATACGGAACTTTCGCGTACCGTCGTATGCCATTCGGTTTGTGCAATGCACCCGGAACTTTCCAACGTTGTACAGATTGGCTATTTTCTACTACATGATAGAGAAAACGATGGATGTTTTATGGACGATTTTTCAGTTTTTGGAGATTCTTTTTCATCGTGTTTGCTATTAAGATAAATGCCTCAAAAGGTGTGAAGACCACCAAATTAGCACTAAATTGGAAAGAGCCATTTCATGGTTAAAGAAGCATTGTTTTAGGACATAGATTTCTAGAAAGATTGAGTCGATAAGGGGCTAAAGTTGATTAATTTCATGCTTCCTCATCCAACGACGTAAAGGAATTCGAGTTTTCTCGGGCATGTGGATTCTATCGAAGGATTTTCTAATGACTTTTTCCAAAATCTCTCGCCCTTGACCATCTCTTACGAGAAGAACCATTCCTTTCATTTTTTCAGTTGATTGCATTCTCGGCCTTTCAAACATTGAAAAAGAAGTTGTCCGAAGCTCCATTTTCTCATTGCTCCGAATTGGTCCATCCTTTTGAAATCATGTGCGATGCAAGTGATTATTGCCATTAGGTGCGGTCCTTGGGAAAGGGTAGAGATGCATTTCGACCCATTCATTACGCTAGCAAGACGGATGACTGAAGCAGTAACAAATTAAACACGACTACCGAGAAGGAGAGGCTTGCAGGTTGTTTATGCTTTCGAGAAGTTGCGAAGCATATCTAATCATGAAAAAGAGTGTTGTTAAACGGACCACTCCGCTTTGAATACCTTTTCAACAAGAAAAGACGCCAAAGCAAGGTTGCTATAGACTCTTGATGTAATCTAAATGGGCGATGATGGCTAATTAAAGCAGCCCTAAGCAGTGATATTAGAACAGACAAAATTAGATTTCATGATGTAGTTATTGCTTGAAAGCCGAATGAATGGTTGCAATAAATGGTGTTGTGGGACATCTCAAACTTACAATTGTTACAATTTTAAGCTGTTTATGGGCATTTAAACCATACCATATATGTCTCTTTATCCTATTCACCAGGCTAAAATGATTGTAGAATGTGGATGCATCCATGATAAGGAGTGGAAGGAACTTCTTGACAGCCGTGCTACCATGCATTGTGACCATGTGAGGCGGTCTTAAACAGGTCATTCACTGAAACTGCAATAGATATGCTTTCCTGACTGTTCATAGAAATAGTCATCTTCAATCTTGTTTCACTAGTCATCTTCAATCTCATTTTCAACATAGCAACAACACATGATCAAGATGTATTTAGCTTCCATGATGATGGCTCTCCTTGTCATGGCTTTGAAGAAGTCTTAACTTGTTACAAGAGGGTCGTGCCATACGTTCTGTTGGCTGGTATATATGTTATGCTTTCATTATATTTTTGATTTTAAACTGACTATAGGAATAACGAGCTCACAAAACCACCTTTTGATTCTCAAGGACCAACATCTTATGCACCCGTTGTCAATGCTGTCATCGATATTGTGGAGAAAGTGGAGATCAATTCCATATTCTAGTTATTTAGATAATCCTACTCTAATTACAAACTATATAAATTTTAATTGTGTTTCCCTCCTGGAAAAGCTTAGCATCCCTAGCTAACAACTATTTTGCACGAAACATATTCCTTGTAAAATATCTTTCATGTTTCAGCCAATTCTTTTGCCGTGGAAACACATATTTATTCACCGAACCTCTTTAGTTTCCTGAGCATATTAAATACATGAGGGAGATTCCATTCAGAATATGCAATAGCAAATGCAACTATATATATGCATTGAATAATTTCATAGAAATGGATATTTTTCATGCATGAAGGTGACAAGAAGCATTAATATGGGTGATGGAGAACTCAGTTTGCAGGAGCAAAACACAATCAGCTCAATTGTTGAAGCAAGGTATTGCTTCACCTGAGAATCAACTTTCTGAAAGTTCTGCCTTCTTCAAGTCAATATACCTTAATACATGCTTGTGAAGCTAGTTGTATTTACTTCCATTTATAATCGTGTTTTTATTTCCTACACGTAAGTCGTTTATAGTATATGCTAATGTTTGATTATGAATTAGACCAAAGTGGCATTCATAGTTTTAGATTAATATTAGTAGATTCATCTGAATATTTTTAATGGTATCATACTGCCACTTTAAAATGAGGTATAATTACAGAAACTGAATTTAGTACACATTTCTAGTTTTGACTACGGAATTGCTCAAGTAAGAGATGTTGGAGAATTATCTGAGTTTGGATATGGCTATAACGCGTGTTCCAGACATCAAAGATATCCTAGTTGGAGTGCTAGTCCAACTCGTCTTATTTACTTGTTTATTTAGGATATTAAATGTAATCCTAGTTATAGTCTAATATGTCTTGTTTAGTCTATATATACCGTGGAGGGTAGGGATTCACATTGTACCGAATGAAGTTTTGAGGTAGTTTCTTCATTAATAAAATCTGTGTGTTAGGCAGTAACATACATGTTCTTGTTTCCTTTGTGTCGTGTTTATATTTGCTCCTGTTGTGCGTATACATCTGATAAACCGTTCGTGTTGAATACGCGTAGGCCTATCAATGGTATCGTGCAAGGTCACGATTCTTTTCTTTGTTCCTGTTTTATCGTGCAAGGTCACATTTTATTTACCTTTAGTTTTGTTTGCTGCGTAATACACCATACACTCATATTCCCTCCCTTTGAAAATCCTAACAGTCGCATACACTCATACACCATACACTCATAACAGTCGCATACTACCATCATGACCGGTCCTGACGTTACTACTAACCCTACTACACTTCTCTCGGACAAGCTATCTCTTATCACACATCATCACCTTCTCACTCGCGTCCCGGTTAAACTTGACCTCGACAATTGGAATTATGGGTTGTGGGAGTTCTTTTTTGAGCAATTGTGTTCTAACTATGATGCGAAAAAATACATTCATAGTCCTACTAACGAAGTTAGCTCGAGTAATTTGGCACCTCTCACACCAAAAGAGCTCAAAGTAGACAAGATTGTACTTTCATGGATTTTCACCACACTTTCGGATGCACTTCAAGCACGGTTAGTTGTGGCACGTCCGAAATCGGCTAAGGAAAGCATGGACACTTATCTCTGAAATTGTCAAAGACAACAAAAGGTCTCGTACCAATGCGTTAAAGGCGGAGTTACGTGCTATCAAACTTAGGGATCAAAGCATGGAATCCTACTTTTAAAAAAATGAGTCGATTGTCACCATTCTTACTTTTTTCTGAATCTCAATTTGTAAGTCTCAATAAATCTTACGATGATGCGTCCCTTTTGTAGAAAACTGTAAAGTTATACCCGATGTGATGAAGTATAGGTGGCAGTTTTAACTCATTAACCTTCAATGTGGGTTGTATTATATTTCTAATGGGTCAAAATTGCCAATAAGTGATAGTATTAAGATGGTGTTTGGATGAGTTAGTTATGTGCTTTTATGCTTATTGTGTTCCTCTAATAGATAATGTTGACGATTTTGATGTATCCAAGCCATTATAAAGGTATAAATTTGTTATATATTCAAGGGTATTAGATTGATCTCAGTGACATATATTTGACATTAGTAAGATGTAAAAGTCGAGTTTGCTGGATGGCAATTGTTTGCTCTTACCTTAAGTATGCTTTATTATGTATGCGGACTCAAAGAGGTATCGTTGGCTTGTTATTTTCATTGTGAATTGTTAAATATGCATTACATTATCTGAGAACTAATAAATTTAATTATATAAGACGTTGTGGAGTATTTAAATAAGCAAAAACTTCCCTGAAAACTTTTTAAAAGTTATAAAAGTAATAATATTAAAATCAAGTGGTCATTTTTTTAGCTGGTGAGTTATTGATGGTACGATCTTTAAACTTGGTAAATCTCAACAATATGTTAAAGCTATGTCATGCTACAAGTCAAAGGTTGAATTAGTTGTTTCTATGACTGAACTATTTTGTTTCAAATAAGTTGCTTGAAGTTGTTTATCCAAATCAGTTCTAAAACTAATAAGCAAGAAATGTAGTTCTCTTATAATTTTGAAAAATACCTAATTACGTCTTAATTTCCATCATCTATTATTTTAAACTAGACGAGTACCTGCGTATAGCGGCGGCGGGTACCATGTGACTATATTTTGCGGTGAGCAAATGTTATCCGATTAAACGCTTTTCTAACAATAACTGTACAAATAAATACTAATTAAAATTAAAATAGGCAATAACAATGCAAATAATTGCATATCCACTATTATTTAAACTCACGGCCATCAAGACCACCACCACAAACCAAAATATCTGACACAACCATCATCTGAATATGCGAATCTAACTGGTGTGATTATTATTTGGTTTCACCAGTTGTGTTTAGGTGTTTGATGATGTTTTAGTGGTTGGTTGGTGTTGCTAAAACTGAATCTTGATAACACCGGTGCTAAATCATTTGGTATTTTGTTTGGGTTTATAAATTTGACCTGTTTTGAGTTGATGGTTTCGTTGGTAAATCGTTGTCCTTTTTCTGGTGCTTTTATTTTTTGAATCTTGATTAGTGGTGATGATGGTTGTTGTACCGGCGCCAAGGGATTTTTTAGAGAGTGTGTGAAAGCATATTTCTAGAGAGAGTGGAGATTATTTTGTTTTTTTAGTTTTGAGAAAGTGGTATAATTGAGCTTATATATGAATATTAAAGTGATGTTACAAGTTTATAGAATTGAAAACATTTAATTTTCAGGATTGTTGTTACAAGTTTATAGAATTCAAGTCATTTAATTACCAGGCTGTTACAAAGATTATTTGACTCACTTTTGACTGTTATAAATACTGAATTAATTAGTATTATTACAGAATTTTTGAGTCAAATTGTAATGTCTTAGTGCATTGGCTAAGACGTATTAGCATATAAATTGTATAGAGCTTTGTGTGTTTTATTAGTTTGTACAATGTGTATAATAATATGTACTTTTCATTGTAAGTGTGTTTTAAAATTACATTAATTAGTAATGAATGTTTTAAGAATAACATTAAATGTGTTGACTAGTCAATAAGTATGTGTTGTGAATTGGTTAATTGTAAATATTGCATTAATGTTTGTATTATTGAATTTCAACTCTTTATTGTTTGCATTAAAGATTGTACAATGTGCATCAATCCTTGTATTACTTAATTTTTTGAATTGAATGAAGAGAGATATGTGGCAGAATTTTATTGTTTGCATAAAATGTTGTACAACGTTCATAAGAATTTTTATTACTTAAAAAAATTGCATTGAATGAGGAGTGAGATGTGTGTTAAAAATCATTTTGTTATTTTGTTGTTTGCATCAAATGTTGTATAGTAAGCATAAATAGTTGTATTACTTAATTTTTAACATTTAATGAGGAAAGAGTGTCCAATTTGTGGTGAAATGTTGCATTTAACAATTGTACATTATGCTTTGTAACTTAGATCACATAATATGTTGGTTGCTTTTAACGATTGTACATTATGCTTTAAAACTTGGAATACTTAATGTAACAGCTTTTTTAATGGCTTTTAAAAAGGGTGTCATATTATTTGCAGAATTTTATTGGTTGCATAAAACGTTGTACAAATGTCTTCAAAATTTGCACAACTTAATTTTTCAACATCAAGATTAGTGAAAAATGCTTTATAATGTAGTATAGGAGAATACTTAAGCTATGACGCCCACTGGCGGGCCTTGAATGCTAGTACTCGTGTAGAAAGATAATAGTTTTCCAATAACCAACCAACAATGTGAATAAATAAAATTGTACGGGTATTAAATTCATCAACCATAAATGAAGTATTTTACCAAAATAAAGGATCGTTTTCAATAACAACCAACATTGTGAGAAAACTGTTTTTTTAAAACGGTACTTATTATTTATTTTCTCTTTCTTCACACTTAATGATTCTTTCGCCTCGCTTGACAAGCATATCCATTTTATATAGTTTAGATTTATTTGCTTCGTTTTATTATAGATTATTTTTAGTTTAAACAACCAACACCAAACAAAAGATAATCAAGCATCAAACAACAAACATTAACGTAAACCTCAAATTCAATTCTCGTTGGGATACGACCTTGGAAGATTTAATTATTACTTTTCCTAAAGTGATTCTTATTTCTAACGGGATACTTAATATTATATACATACGGCTAGTATGTATTTATACGATATCAAAAATACTTTTGACACGCATTGGCCCACAAAGATCCATATGCAGAAGATAAAGTTTTTCTTGGTTGGTGTCTTCAGATTTGGTTTATAAGATTGTTTCTGTCTTCTTGCTTTTTTTCCCAATGATTCATGCAGAACACAAGTGATCTTTTTCAAATTTCAGTTTAGGAAGACCTCTGACAAGACCTTGTTTAGCCATTTGATTAATGGTGCCAAAGTTCAAGTGGGACAAACGTCGGTGTCCATATAACCACGACTTAGTCTTAGAAGCCAGCCTTTGATAAGAACAAATTGAAGAAGACTCATCATATCGCTAATGAACAATGTATACAAGTTAGTTCCCTGAGATCCCATGAGTAGGTCAACACCTTCAAGATTACGAACAAAACATGTGTGTTTACAAAAAGCTACTTCAAGATCCGAGTCACAAAATTAACCAACGGAGAATAGATTGTGTCCGAGTCCCTCAACGTAGTAAACCCTGGAAATGGTAACATTCCCGATCTGATAATCACCGTAACCCATTATCTTAGCAATCTAATCGTTACCAAACTTGAACTGGTACCACGAAGAAATTTCTTGACGAAATGAGTGAGGGGCTAAGAGCGTTTCTGGTCCATATCTTAGAGGATATAGGGGGGGGGGGGGGGGGGGGGGGGGGGGGGGGGGGGGGGGGGGTGGGCATCCGGAGTCCAAATACCACAGAACAATTTGGACAAAATGCAATCGATAAGAGAAGAAGATGGAACATTAGAAACAGTAGATTTCCCAATTTGAGTGGGTTCCATTGGTTAGAAATCCTAGATTCTATAATCTTTGATTTGCTACTCGAACCTATAGATTTTGTTGCTTTGGGTCTCCTAGTCTAAACCATAATTCCTTGAGTTTGTGTAAGAACTGATTTGGTAGTTGTTTCCTTAAAAGGCACTAAGAAGGTGGTTGTCACTGAACGATTAGTGGAGGTGAACCTAGTTAAAGGGTACTTATTTCTGACTATAGTGAAAGTACATCCTGTAGGTTTCCATTTATAACCAATTTCAGTGTACCTTTTACCCGTAGGTTTCCATATATGCTTCTTATTTTTACGTTTAGCAGGTTTAGATTTAGACAACACATTCACATCATTAACATAATCAAGAACACATTTATCAAGATTTGCATCGGTGGAGACTATAACAACCCAAGAATTTTCATCAAATGCAAAATCAACCTATTTTACTATTATCACAATTGTACGGGGAAATTTTTCGCTTTATTACATTACTTGCATTGCCAATATCTCAATATGCAATGTAACTTGCATAACTAAAGTAGACGAGCTCACACAACCTACCTATGCCATCCTATCTTCATAAATGTCAAGCAAACATTATAATATGTCAAGTCAATATCCTAATATCATTATTGCAAAGTAGCAGTTATTCCCCTATAATGTACGCAATCTCGCAACGTTATACAGAAACGGGCTTTAAAACGCATTATCGTTTGCCTCTAACCCTAAATTCCATGAAAGGTTAATATCTAAAGCAAATGTACAAGCTACTAAAGCATATATAAAACTCATATAACATCTCATTTGAATATACTTTCCCTCCAAAATAAGGTATAAGTCTTACAAAGCATAATTAAAAATCATAAAATCACTGATCTCTAAAATAGGAGCCGATTTTACCTCCGTTTTCATTCTAGTTTTCTTCACTACCATTATTTGTAGGGGCAAAGCTACTACACTCAATATACAATGTATAAACCCTAATTATTCTATTCATAAGCTTTCATACACATTATTACACTCAAAACCCTAATTCAAAAGTCAGAAACCCTAACCCGAGCAAAATACTAAACCATGACCCGTTTCTCGATTTTTATCTATTGTAAACCCAAACTAACCCTCAAATAAGTTGTAATAAATTAAATTACAACATTATAAATCATATTCAATCATCATTTCACCATTTCAACATCAATTATAACCCGAATAGAAATCCACAGAAATCCCTAAAAGTGCCCTAATTGGAACTTTCAACCCGTTTACTCATTTTCGCCCATTTTAAACTCAAACCACCTATCAATTCTTGTTATTAATCCTTAATACAATCCTTACAAACATTAATATATCATTACATCATCATTATACATGAATTAAATCCTAGAAACCCTAAAACAAAACCCTAATCTAGTTCTAACCCTAAAACCTAAAACTAGGCCCGTATTAGTAATCTATCAGTCTATAAAACATAGGATCTGGGCAAATAAATAGGTTCTGGGTATTAAGTGAAAACACTAGGTTGTAGCCCTATGTCTTGTGATCATTTTGCCGGTGGAATCAACCCGATTCGACGTCGGATGAATTAGTTATTAAACCGAATGGCAAAGGAGGAGCGGCAGATTCTGACACCTGTAGAAATAGATATGTATCATCTAAATTTTTGTATAGTAACCCCCAAATATGTAAAACTAAACGTTGTAGAGGACTCAAATATCTAACAATTCTCATTGGTTTAAGCTTCATCAGAGTTACGGTTTGTAAATGGCAACCATTTTACCGAGACTGATGTTGGCTGTCCAAAAATAGCCATTTATAAATCAAACCAAACACCCCTAAAACATCTAGAACCGCCTTCGACCTTGCATTCTAAGGCCTTCATTACCTCATACCCCATAGCCTCTCCAACATCACACGCCCATGTATCCTAAACCTGTTATCAAAGTTTCTTGCCTCTAAGGCCCTCAACACTAAAATATGGGCATCATAACTCTACATTTCACCACACATCCCCCACTTCCTCTCTCTATAACCCATAAAAAAAAAATCATAGCAGCAATCCTTTGCTCAATATGTACTCTAATAGAGATCCTAAAGTAATTACCCAAGAACAGAAGTTGAAGCAAAAGAAACCAAGAAAATGAAGCCCTGGGAGCCGTTATTCTAGGCGTAGAAGCTAAAGTCCCCCCCCCTTATTTCAATCAACCCGTTTAAGCTATAAACTCAAACCCAGGTTTCTGGAAGTTCCACTTCTGCTCCTAACAAAACCCCCCATATACCAGATTCATGTCCGGAAGTTCCTACATAAACTCTTGTTAAAGTTTTATAACTCAATATCCAGCACATTTTCCATTATGATCGCCAAAAACCTACACACCAAAAACCCTAATTTCATGTTTATCTTAAAAACTAAATTTATAAATTGGCTAAAAGATGTTATAATATACCTAAACATGCTTAACTAATGTTAAAATAACCACTTTATTGATTATTGAAGGAATTTGAACTTAAAACCCGCGCGTTTACATTTTGAAACCCTAATTTGACCCGTTTCGCTTCCTAGCTTAACGAATCGTTATTTTAAACTTTCGTTATTTTAAACCTTCATATTTTAGCTTATATTAATAAGCTATAATCATTTAGAAACTTAAAATAAGCTTGCATGGCATTATGGACTTGTTTTACAAAAGTATTCCATGCAAGGGGTATATATCGTAACTTTTTGAAATTAATAACTAAAAGGGCTAAAAATGTCATTTTATCAAAGTTATAACTACAGGGGTCTATTATGTCACTTTCCAAAGTACAAGGTTTACTTTGTATATCTTTTAAACTTGAAGGACCAAACTCGTAAAAGTGCAAACTCCAAGGGTATATTTTGCCATTTTTCATTCTCAAGGGTCTAAAATGTAACATTTTGAAAAAGTATAAAAATGTATTCAAAACATTACAAGACATAACTTTAATTAACGCTTCTCGTGCTTATCATTTCCAGATATTGATCAAAACGCTTTAAACCGATTATATCGTATCACAATACTAGGGAGCTTCATATTAAGGGGTTTCATCTTGGTATTACGTTCTGACTGAGTTGTTGGGTTTACGATTTAAAGTGCCCTAGCTCCTCAAACGTTTACTGAATGACTTCTGAATTATGATGGCCCGAACGGTGATACAATACTCCATAATAACTCCATCAAAGATGATATTCATTATAAGACATATTCAATCTTCTTAAGACTTGACATATTACCTCAGGTTGTGTGTTGCGTGACGTGGCTGTTTACTATCATTTTGCTATATCAACCTTCCCCGTTAAGATTGTGATAAGGTCGTCAGCTTTCATTTTGGAATATTTATTACATCTACCTATCAGGTGAGTTCATAGCCTCACTTTTAATCTCTTTAATGTTTTCATAAACCCGTGAGGGGGATACATGCTATAAATTACGAATACAAGTGTTTTTTTTCCAGATTATATGCTATCCTGATATACCATTATAACTAATGTCTAAGTTACTTATGCCAAAAGTCCCTCATTATCATGGACCATTAATCACTTACGGGTGAACGCGAATATTGTGGATAGATCTATCGGGATTGACGAATCCTGTTTGTGTTAACCGGATAGGTAACCAAACACACTATATTTGAATTTCATAGGTATATGGCAATTACCTACACCGAGGGCCATTATCTCTATATATATATCATTTTTGGTATATATATACACTAGTCAGTTTGTGTGCCATGAGCTTAGACCAAACCAGACAAATAACAAGACAATAACGTAATAATACACTGTTACTATGATAATTGTATTCGTTGCAATTATTACTAATAATGGGTGTATAATAACAATACCATTTTCCATAATAATTGTGTTTATACAATTATTACACTATGACTTGTATTCAACTATTACATTTCAAACCTATGAATTTCACTCAACCATTGTGTTGACTTTTTAGCATGTTTATCTCAGGTAATTGAGCAACTTATGGCACGGAGTGGCATGGACATGAAGATGGCTAAAACTTGTTATCATTCACATTGTATGTAACTAGATTTTGGGATCTGCCATTGTAAAACTCTGATTTGAAATGAATGATAACGTATCTTTTGAACAAACGTCTCTTTTGAGTCGTTTTCTACGATTATGATTGTTGTATCCATGAAGTAATACCCCAGATTAGCTTCCGCTGCTATATTGTAAAAATAGGGGTGTTACATAGGATCCTACTTGACATACCACCATTATATCAATTGATCTGCTAGCAATGGTGTATTCAAAAGGTAATTGACGATCAATAATTGCCACGCAAGTGAAATTCCTAGAACATTATCAGACTTACTCATTTCACTTGTGACCAATTAAAAGTGACAAGTAAGCATATTTCATCCCATCTATGCCTCGAGCTTAAGGTCTCACCAGCTTAACCTAATTAATTCGTCCAATAAAGAATTGTGATTATGTAACACCAACGTCTTACAAAAAGTTTATAATCACATTGGGTTGCAATCTACATACGTCTCACGTAGTGTAAAAGGCAATTTCAATTGTTCTTTCAAACTGGATGGCAACAACTTATTTAAAACAATATATATTTGATGTGTCCAATATGTATGAAGAAGCATGTATACATTTTCGTATCATAGTTTTAAATAAAAAATTATACTCAGTTAAGTTATTTATTACGATGTATCCCTAAATTTCCATACCTACATGTGTATAAAATAGTGACAATATACCTTAAAACAAATTGATGATTCAATCCATGTTTTTAAACTTAATAATCTTAATATTTATCGCGGAAAAAAGATTAAAAAATGATCAAACCCTATATTGTACTATTTAAGTGTACGCGTACACAAGTTCTTCCAATAATTACCACATATACCGAAGCATGTAGTATCTCAGGAAAAGATTAGAGATCATTCAAACCCTAGACCATTTGCTATTATAATTTAGTTTCAAGAACTTACGGGTAATAATTATAGAGTATGGTTTCGTAGTAAGGTAGGGCAAGACCTTAAGCCTTACCATGAGAAACCTCAAACTTCTTATGCAAGTCAAACAAGTAAATGATTTTAAGCAAATTTTGTCATTGATAAACATATTTATCTTTAGTTTAGAAAACACATTATACACCTATTGAATTGGAAGTCTCGTCGTGGGAAGTCAAGGTATGATCCCCAGTATTATAGACAACCACCCCCGATTGACATATAAGACTTCATAATTAATAGTCTATACTAAATCTTATTTCATATATTATTAGCTATGTTTATATTTTCTTTTCCGAAAAACCCTTTTGTTTTTACACAAGTCACAACTTATAAAACAAAATAATATAAACAACTAATACACATAACATTTATTTAAACAATTAACAATTAACTCATGCAAATCATAAAACGATGATTATAATTATCGAATAATTAAAATTATGTATATACTTACATAAGGGTCCTTCTTCAAAGGAATCGGGCCACATACATCGAGATAATCAATTATGTAAGCCTTATATAATTATATACCACATAGCACATAAAGCTGATTATTTATTAAAGCCGACTTTAGGCCCCCGACAGGACAAAGAAGAATCTTCCCTAACCTTAGCTGTAAAGTACAAAGTTGTAGCCTACTGAGTCGTGGATCTACCATAGAAGTTTCAGAACTTTTTGACTTAATATGAATAAACTACGATTTTTTAGTGATCGGGTGTCAAACATACCAAAACTAAAAAACTTACCTTTTTTAAGTCTATTATAAATTTAATCACCGATTTACATGATGAACAATTAACACTTAATCAAGAAAGCATATATCATATATCAATCCAAGATAAACATGCATGTGTTTATCACGGATAATCAAATAACAAATTAATACAAGTTAAAACGATTAAAACGGTTAATTTACCTATTAACACATCGAATTAAACACATAAAATTTCATACAACCTAGTGTTTCTTCTAATTAATTTTAACAACGATAAAGATCAAATCTTTATAATCAAAACACCTAAAGGGCTTAAAGTAATCGACCAAGAAACCTTATAATATGTCAAATTTTACGTTCTATGTAATTACAAATTTTATACGATGGCTCGTGATGCCACTGTTGATTTTATGATCTAATTAACTATTAATAACACGAGTACGCAACGGAAGACAAATAAACACGTACAGAATAACGTAATTAGCATAGGTTCAAGAATGCGTACCTTTTATCAATTAAAAGCTAACGAACTTAATTATTGAATACACGTGTGTGTGTAAAACTTACAAACATGCAAAACCACCAAGATTCAAATCAATAAATCCTCTATGATCAACACACACACAATGCGTTCTTAGCAAACAATTACATATGCTAGTACTAGTAGTGGTAAAGCTAATTAAACCGCCACGTTCTTGAAACAAGCAAGGAAAGAAACCCACTTGGTTTCTTTGGTTGGTCAAACACCACCAAAACTGAAACCCTTTGGGTTTGGTCGATCGCACGAGCAAAAAGGAGAGGAGGAGGAGTTTCTAGGGTTATTGATTTTCTAGCATTAACCAAACAATGAACCCCTAAGCCTCCTTTTATAGTCATATTACTTGGCTTGCAAGTTAGGCAATCCCAATCCCTTTGGGATTGGGTAACCGGTCGACTAGGGCAAAAAGGGAAGGATTCCCACACTTTCCTTTTCTCCGTAATTGCATATTGGTCCTTATAGTTAACGATTAACTACCGTTAGCAGTTCCCGTTAAATAAATATATACTTAACACTCATTTTAGCTTTATCACTAATTAATATATTACAACTAATAAATTAACTATAATTGTTTTACGTATTAACGTGTGCGTCCCCATAGGCTCGGATAATTCCCCGGACATATATTATTTATATGTGTACATATCCCAGCAAAATCTAGAAAATAGGGGAAGATAAAGCGAATGAGTCGGACGTAGTGACGTTGGATCAAGTGAAATGATCGGTCGTCTAACATGGTAGATCCCTAAGATAGATGCATCCCACCCACTACAACACTCCCCACTTGACGCGTCCTCAACCCAAAAACAACACTACCGACTCGACGCGTCCTCAACCCAAAAACAACACAATTTGTTGTATTTAAGACCGAGTTCTCCCCTCTTTGTTGTGTGTGAGTGTGTGTTATTTAATTTTTTTAGGGTATATTTACATTAAGTTGGTCATGAAGTTGTTGTAGAGCGAGAAAGTTGATGTCGTATAGGTAACCATGGTCTATTGTCGTGGTTTCCATTACATTTAGCCTTAGGTTATAGGATGGTTGGTTGTAGAGGTCATCTACCATACCCATTAGCCATTAGGGATTGTGTTTGTGCTTATGCCACAAATTCGGAGGAATATGACATTGTACCAATCATCCATTGAAGTATTAGTAGGAAAAATTCCAATAGTGCATGTTGAGGACTTTGTGGTGTACACATATTTTGTGTAGAGACTCCATCAGTTGATAGGAGAATTATATGTGCTATCTCGTACGTATCAAGTGCAGAAATCGTAAAGTGTTTTAAAAAAACATACCCACAACATTATCATTTAAACAAAGAGTAAGTTTAATTTTTGAAATAACAATTTTTAATACAAAATAGCATAAGAGAACTTAAGGTTATCTAATTTTAGGTATTTAGAAGAACTTGATAATGAATTTAGAAGAACTTGATAGAGAGGTCAAATGGGGATCCGGAGCTTGAAAATAACTAAGATGATCAGATCTTAGATGTTTGTCTTGAATGTGCAAAGAGATCAGGCCAAGTTTAGCAGCCGTTAAAATCATACTAGTTATATATAATTTTGGACTAATGAAGTCCCACTTGCTCACATATTACGGTTGGGCTATTTTTGTTTGTTTGTCGAAGATGTATTTTTCTAGTTGTATGTTTTCGAGTTTCTTTATATTTGAATGGTCTTTTATGGAAAGTTGATATGTTTGGTTTTTTTATTAAAATTTGTATCTATAACTGATGTGATGGAAAAGATGGTATGCCTCCGCGGCTCTGCGTGTTGCGGCAAAGCTATTTGGATTTAAGTTCAATGTATATATGTTCTTTTTTATTTTTTATTTTGATTGTGACCTTTACGTGCACGTGTTGAGTCGGTTGGTTTATACTGTTTGTGTCAACTAATTTGCAAATATATATTTCTCTACTAGGACTTTGGTAGCCATAATTTTAGTTAGTAGGAGTAGAAGTATACAATTTAACTCCAGGATAGTTTTTAAAGTTCACGGGTAGGTTAAGGGTGTGTTCTAATTTTTGAAAGTTCTTTTTCTTTTTTAAAAATATATATTGAACTTCAACATTTTTTATAAAATCGTACATATCTAAAAAACATATCAATATTGATCTTGTTTTATTCGTAATCCAGAAGCCTTCCAGCTGGTATATTTTTATTAAAGAAGTCTTCAGATTTTTGTTAAATATTCGATAAACAAAGTTTGTTATATAAAAAATCATAAATAGCAAGAAGTAGAGGGTCATTTTTTAAGAAGTAAAGTTCCATATATTTGTTCATAAATAGCCCCTAACTCTATAGTAGTTTCTAAAGTTAATATGTAGGTTCATGGTGTGTTTTTATAGTTTTTCTATTTAATATATTGAGTAAAGTACATTTTTGGTCCTTGTGGTTTGGCGTGTTTTTCATTTTTGGTCTAAAATTCAAAAACGTTTTGGTTTTACTCCAAAAGTGATATTTTTGTTTCACTTTCAGTCCAAAATCATGTTTTTTGGTCCTTGTGGGTTGGTGGGTATTTCACTTTCGGTCCAAATTTTCAACATGTTTGGACCGAAAGTGAAACAAAAGTATCACTTTTGGACTAAAACCAAAACGTTTTTGAATTTTGGACCAATAGTAAAAAACACACCAAACCACAAGGACCAAAAATGTACTTTACACTAATATATATTAATCTTTGACATTTTTTTATAAAATCGTATGTATCTCAAAAGAATATCAATATAGGGCTTGTTTTGTGGCCTTCTCGTCGGTATATTTTTTATCAAAGAAGTTGCTGGATATTTGACAAAGAAATTTGTTATATAAAATAGTCATAAATAACAAGAAGTATAGTTTAGGGTTTAGATAGTTTGTTCCATTATGCTAAGATTAAGGTTTAGATAGTCTGTCATGATGTTTGATCATAAAAGTTCAAACCTCGCACCCCCACGACACATGACATTTGTTGATAATAACACTTCAGGCCTCGCACCCCAACGACAAAAGGCGTCAGATTATGACAACTCTGGCCCCGCGCCCCAACCACAAAAGACTTCTGTTCACAACTGTAAAGAACTCAAAACTCATGACCACAGCAATGAACCTTCAAGTTCAAAGCACAGATTCGTCCAAACAAGAGTTGGATTTTCTATTCAGTCCTTTATTCAAAGAATATTTCACTGCAAGATATCAAAGTGTGCCAAAGCCTTCCGTTTTCTCTGATAATTCTACACAACAAGACACACAACCTACAGAGAATGTTCAGCCTTCAATAGAACCGACAACTCAAACCACAAATGTCAATGCTAAGGAAAACAACACTAATCAAGCAGAAGATGCACATTTTGAACCATATGAATTTATCAACCCATTCTGTACACCGGTAAAAGAAAATGCCGAGACTTACTCATGCAATGTTGATAATTCAAATATGCATACTTTCTACCAACGTCACCAATTCGACTACCAATGGACTAAAGATCACCCGTCAGAACAAGTTCGTGGAAATCCATCCAAGCCAGTGCAGACAAGAAGACAACTGTCTACAGATCCTGAAATATGCATGTTCAAGCTCGCCGTGAGTACTACTGAACCGACAAACATTAAGGAAGCAATGGCTGATCACGCATGGATAGAGGCAATGCAAGAAGAGATTCATCAATTTGACTGACTCAAAGTTTGGGAACTTGTTGACAAACCCTTTGGAAAGACAATGATTAAACTAAAGTGGTTATGGAAAAACAAGAAAGTGAAGACAATACTGTTATTCGCAATAAGGCACGACTTGTAGCTAAGGGATATGAATAGCAAGAGGGCATTGATTTTGAAGAATCTTTTGCACCAGTCGCTTGCTTGGAAGCAGTTCGGATTTTTGTCGCCTACGCTGCACACAAATCATTTCCTATATATTAGATGGACGTTAAAACAACTTTTCTTAATGGTCTACTGAAGGAAAAGGTTTTTGTTGCTCAGCCAGACGGGTTTGTTGATCCTAATCATCCAGAGAAAGTTTACCGTATAAGAAAGCTCTATATGGATTGAAGCAAGCTCCTAGAGCCTGGTATGATGAACTCTCAAATTTCTTGATGTCTAAAGGTTTCACTAAAGGTACTATTGAACCTACTCTATTCACGATAAGATACGGGGAGGATATTCTACTTGTGCAAATTTACGTCGATGACATTATTTTCATGTCTACAAACCCAAAAATTTCTAAAAGATTTGAAAAATTGATACATAGTAGATTTGAGATGTCCTTAATGGGGGAAATGAAATTCTTTTTAGGACTTCAAATCCACCAATCCCCAAGAGGTATCTTTATTAACCAGGCCAAGTACGCTTTGGAAATACTTAAAAAACATGGAATGGAAAAATGTGATAGTATTGGTACACCAATGGCTACTAAACCTAAATTGGATGCAGACTTGAGTGGATTACCCATTGACCAAACAAAATATAAAAGTATGATAGGGTCACTCATGTATCTGACTTCCAGTAGACCAGACTTAGTGCAAGCATTATGTTATTGTGCACGTTATCAAGCAAGACCAACGGAAAAGCACCTCAAAGAGGTTAAAAGGATCTTTTGATACTTAAAGGGAACCATCAACATGAGACTCTGGTATCCGAAGGATTCTGGTTCAAAAGCACTTCTGGAGGAATACAATTCCTAGGGAAAAAGCTAGTTAGTTGGATTTTAAAGAAACATGACTGCACTGTAATGTCCACAGCAAAAGCAGAGTTGTGCTCAAGTAATGTGGATGAGGACACAACTTAAGGATTATGGCTTCGACTACAATAAAATACCATTGTACTGCGACTCTCAGTCAACAATATCAATCTCATGCAACCTTGTGCAGCACTCCCGTGCCAAGCACATCAATGTCCGCTACCACTTCATTAAGGAATAGGTTGAACGTGGTATAATTGAATTGTACTTTGTCAGAGTTGAATACCAGTTAGCTAACATGTTTACGAAAGCTTTGTGCAAGATAGGTTTGAGGATCTTGTCAGACGACTTGGTATGAGATGTTTGACTCCAGCAGCACTGGAGGTTCTGGTAAATGAGACTGCCTAATATTTCATCAAACATTGACTTGTAAATATTTTTGAAAAAGCAAAATACAAACATATAAAACCTATAAAACCAAATACAAATATATATAATTTCAAAAAGCAAATACAAAATTAGAAAATCAAAAAATTCCAAAAAGAATCTTCTCGACATGTCTCTTGGAATTGATTACATTTACGTACCTAGAAATGTTGATTAACATTGGCACGGGTGTGTAAATGAAGTTCCAGCAAGAGTTCAAAAGTTTCAAAACATGTCATTTCTAATTTTCTTTATGACTTGTAATCGCTCTCAGATTACAACTCGGACCCCAACGACAAAGGAGAGTGTACGCATAAGTGCGCTTATCCTTAGTGTTAGAAGAGAAGTCTTCTAACATGTGGTTTTTCAGAAGTTGAACATAATTTTTTCAAGAATTTCTCAATGACAATTCAGAATCTTTCAAAATTGTGTGTTCAACACTCCATCCCTCACAAAGGTTTCAAAGACAATCATTTTTTTAACAAATGGTATCATTTTTATAAATAAGTCAATTTTTGAAGGGGATTTTTTCAAAAAACAAAGTTTTAATGATTTTGGATACATGATCTCATGACAATTCTTATGTATTCAAAATATTAATATAAGTCTCTTAATAACAACTCAGTAATAATGACATAACTTCTTTCGAATGTTTGTTATAAGATGATCCAGTGTTTGAGCAAACTTTTTTAAGAATTCTTCCATGATAGTTCATAATCTTTCAAAATTGTGTGCTCAACACTGTCTCACCCTTAAATTTATATTCTTTTTACAACTTGGCATCATTTTCTTTTGTATTAAACATATGTAAAATTAAGGGGGAGCAAGAATAAAAAGTTCCACATAATTCATGCTGATAATATTTTCTCCCCATAGACTTTTCAAGACATATTTTAATCACTTTGTATTTCAAAGACTAAGTGAATTAGTATTTAAAATAAGGGATGAAATATGATTAAAATGTGATATACGAATAATAATAAGTGATCTAAAGACCCAACAGTGAAAAGTGCTTTATACTTCTACCCACATGTGCAAAACACTTTCGTTTATCGATGCACGTGTGAAGGGGGAGTTTTTCCAAAAGATGAAACTCTCAATGTGTCAAACGATTTTGATAATTGTATCAAACAATTTGATTGATTTTCAATGGTTTTATGGTTATGATCTTATACAAAACACCATATTTATTCACGATGATTCTAAAGTCATAAGGTGGTTAGGTTAGGTATTAGTCCTATGATCCAACTAGAACCGAAGGGATCGACCCAAGGACAATCCACAGTTAGAAATAGCAGTCCTTAGATATGATTAGAGATGAATGAGATAAGGGAATAATGCCGACTAAGGTTGAGCTAACACTGGAACAATCACAACAAGGTGTTAGTAATGACGTCTTGGTAAGCATTGAAGTGGTTAAAGAATGAAAAAGAAATGTAAGGATAAAGGGTCTAAAGAAAGAAGCCCTGCATACACCTTTAGGCAGAAACTAGGTCAATTCATATGCTATCAGTCTTTACAAAGATGAATTCTAGTATTGAAGAAAGACATCATGGATCTAGTGATGCAATGCACAACCCTTCCTAGCCATTCGTGTTTCTCTTAAAAGAGACTTGTCTCATTTGTCACGAAGATCAACACGAATTCTATTGACTTTTTCACTCCGAGTTAGTTGATATTGAAAAGGTGGCAATCAGCTCCAGCCTTCGGTCAATAAAACCGAAATGCACAAATCGAATCTAGAGCCAAGAGATCAATCAATAAATCTCATTATGACACACTTCTTGATAAAAACTTATTGTTCAACATCTAGAACACAAGTGATGACAAAGATTCCTATGCATTATCCTTGTGATTTTTCCAGAACATCAGAGTGATACTCTTTAGTTTTCACAGTGACGATGGAAATCCTTCCAGTGTCAACATCAAACAGCACTACGGTAGGTGACTTACGATATTATATATGAATAAAACTTGTGATAACTGGATATCGATAATGGTCCAGTAAATGAATTGATGACTCAATTAGTAAGATAGTAACTAACTGATTCACTCTTATCGTATTGTCTGCTTTGAGACGTTCCGGTAATAAGAACAAGCTAGTACGGTGAATCTAATGCATCTGTGTTAGAGGATCTAATACTTCAAGCTGGAAATCCTGTTAAGGAGGTTCTTCTAAATTGAACCTACCTAATCACAGGTCGGTCCTCACAGAACTGAAGGTCAACACTACTGAACTTCGATGAATGACAATGCAATATTCGTCTATATCTGTTGTTTATTACTAACCTAAACATACAGGTCTAGACGACGGTGTAGCAACCATATTTTAGCGGAGTCAGATTCATTACCACATGCTCATACTCAAGCTACAAAGACATACTATAAGCATCAAGATTCAAGAATCAAGAAAGCTAAAAATTAATCAAAGATAAAGACTTTCACAACTCCAATATTCAAGATCTTCCTTAAAGATATCAAGATTATTAAGACAAATATTATCAAGGGATATTGTTAGCAAGCTTCCAAGTTGATGCATAGTATGAGCATGTTGGTCAAGACGAAAAAGATGACAAAGTCAAACAAGGAAAAGATTTAAACATCTCAGAACTAAAGACAAAGTCGAAAGACAATGACAAAAGCTCAAGATCAAATATCACATAGCATGAAGGAACAAGCCTACAACAAGATAAAGTCTAAGACAAAGACTCAAGAGCACAAAGACAAAGAATTCAAAGACCTCACTTCAGGGAAGATTGTTAGCCTCAAAATATTAAGTCGAATAAGGAATCACGGTCTTTATTTAGTAAACGTTGTAATAGGCTAGTTACGAGTATCGGGGTCATTTCTTAATCTAATATTGTATGTGTTGTGGGCTTAAGCCCAAGATAACCCGAGCCCGACCCATTAAGCAAACCACTCGGCCTAACAAGAGCCTTAATAGGCTGGCCTTATGAGTGGTATATAAACCCTCTCCAAGGATGGAGAGGGTGTTGGTTCTTTCATTTGTAACACCTCATTTGTAAGGAATCCTCCATCCTTTCTCTCTACTTTCTCTCTCTAGCTTCTTCTTCCTTTCTTATCTTATATTAATCTCGTGTGTATGTGGTTATGATGGTGAAATGATATAGCTTGGGTCCTATAGTTTCATTAGTTTTTGGTCCCTAAAATCATGTAAAACATATAAAGGATCAAGATCATCTTAATTTAAAGTCAAACATGATTGATCATGTTGGTTTTATTGTAAGAGTGAAATAATAAGTGGGTGATGCGGTTGTCGTGAGACTTCACAAGAATTTTTACAACTCCCTAGGTAGAGTACCTAACCGTTGTAGTGTAGTAAGGCAAGACTAAGGGGTTGTTATCATTCTCTAAGGGAATAGGTTGGAAGGCTCGATCAAGATCTGATAGAGGTCTACGGGGTTGAGAGAAGATTTTTTTATGTATTTTTATGTTTTTATGAAAGCAGGTATATATCATGGTTTGAGAGGTTGGTTTGTTTTTACTAATTAAACTAATAATAATAAAATAAATCTAAACTTCTTTGGTGATAACTTATATGATAAACGAACGTATTTACTTAATCATGCACTGCTCCTCAGATTGCTTCTCCTAATCATGTTGCTTTGTCACACTTATGAAGATCTATGTAAGTATTTCCTAAGACATGAACAGATTACATGAACCCGCCATCTATGTAATATTTCGTTAAGGCAACACACAAGTAAGGTAGTATAAAGACTATTACAAAGCCCCTAAGAGTACATTACATGCAATTGAAATATCTTAAGAGGGATCAACCATATTAGGGGTAAGGTAGTATGATGACTGTTACCGATGGTATCCTTTCTTCGCGTTTCCCTAGATGTCTATGCTAATTTGATATCTTATGGCTAGTTTTCTAAAGCCTAACGCGCACATCCATCATAAGAAGCAACATTAAAAGGATCTACAATATAAGTTTCATGCAATCATAAGTAAATACTAAAGGATCTAGCCTAGCATGTTAAGTTTCATGCAAACAACATGTAGGATATCAAACATACAATCTAAGATGACTAAATGAGAAGGAAATTCTAGAGAGAGAAAGAGTGGTTGTAACACTTAGAGAGAGAAATAAAGAAACTTGTATTATGACAAACGAACCAACCCCTTCCTATGGCATGGAAAGGGGGTATTTATACCCTTAAATTAGCCGGTCAGCATAAGGGGTATTCTTATGTTGACCTGGTTAGCTTAGCTAGTTTCCAAATATTATACTACGAGCTACTTATCGATATATTGGAAGTGATCGAGACTTTTTCGTATTCCTAACAATCTCCCTCTAAGGGAGGTCACTCCAATTTACAAAAACTTAAGCTTAGAATTCTATGAATGTCTTCAGTCTTTGCTCATAGTCTTGATTTCTTTGACCTTTGTCTTGTGAATGTGAAGTAGTTATCTTTAGACTTTTAAGCTTGAGCTTATACCTTTAGCTTGACTTGTATGTGATCTTGAGCTTCTTGAGATCATCAACCAAGCATAATATCTTTTTGCCATCTTGTAATCTTTGCCTTCTTGTGAGCTTGTGACTTTCTGACCGACATGCTCATACCTTTCTTTGTCTTGAAAGCTTGAAAAGGTCATCTTTCTTGAAAATATTTAACTTTAATACTTTGTCATTTCAATGAAGACGTGCCGTATTAGAGTAGCAAAAGTCTTTTGAAACATGTACTTAAGCTTTCATGATGTCCTTACATATGCCAGTCGGGTATGAGCATGTGGCATTGACTTTGACTTGTCATCGGTTAACTGCTATCATTGTTAGGAAACTTACATGAATGGGTTAGTGATAAACAACATATATAGACGAAAGTGTCTTTGTCACTTCGTCGAATACGGGTTCAATAACCATGATTCCCTATTAATCAGTATAAATACTGCCTGTGATCAGGTAGAATTCAAGAAAATCTCCTTAACAGGGTCACAGCTGCACTAGCCGTTCTTATTATCGGAGCATCTCAAAGCAGACAACACGGTAAGAGTGAATCGGTAAGTTACTGTCTTTTTTATTAATTCGTCAATTCGTGTTCAGCTTTCCTATGTCCAGATACCCTTGTGAGGCTTCCCATGGACATAAGATTGAAAATTGATTTAGGAAAATCAGTCGGTCTGTTAAGATGCAAACGGTTTTTATAACACACCAACATTTTTATCTTTTTCAAAATTCATTCGTCAATACATAAGCTGGACCGAATCGATATCCAGTATCACAAGTTTGATTCGTGTAGGTTCTCACAAGTCACCTACCATAGAGCTTGTTTGATGTTGCTTGGAAGGATTTCCATCGTCATTGTGAATACTTTAAGTATCACTCAGATGTTCTGGCAATATCACAAGGATAATGTGTAGGACTCTTAATACATTTCTTGCTGTCACAGTATGTGAATCATCAAGTATATTTTGAATAAATGTCCTAATGAGATTTATAGATGATCTCTTTTATGGCTCTAGACTCGATAGTGCACTTTGGTTTTAGAAATCGAAGGCTGGAGCAGACTGTCACCTTTTTAATATTAACTAACTCGGAGTGAGAAAGTCGATAGGAATGTGTTTAATCTTCATGAGAAATGAAACAAGAGTATTTTGAGAGACCTTGAATGGCTGGGAAAGGTTGTGCATTGCATCATTGGGTCCATGATGACTCTCTTCAACACCAGACAACAACTTAGTGTTTAGCATATGTATTGACCCAGTTTCTGCCTAAGTGTAAGGAGGGCTTCTTTCTTTTTACCCTTTATCTTTACGTTTCTTTTTAATTCTTCAACCTCTTCAATGCTTACTAAGACTTCATCACTAACACCTTGTTGGGTTTATTCCTGTGTTAGCTCTGTCTTAGTTTGCATTTTTCCCTTTCTCACTTTTACTCCTTTTGTATCATACCTAAGGACTTTTATTCTATCTAATGGAATATCCCTAGGTAGATCCCTCCGATTTAGGCCGGATCATGGGAACAAGTACCTAATCTTAACCACCTTATAAGTCCAATTAATTACAAACATGGTCGATCTTTTGGTATTGTTCTCGGCCTTAAAACCATTTGAAAAACTCAATCAAGGTAATTGTGACATAAGTCAAAACATTTGTACCTTGTTTGTTTATAGGCACTCTGGCGGTTAATCCATTCTAGCAGCGCCTCCGGTTCTGGCTAGATATGGGAACGAATACCTGATTCGCTATACACTTATGACTCTCGCTAATTACATTCACATGGTCGGTCTTTGGGTATTTGTTCTCTTGCTTAAAACATGAAAAACTAATCAAGATACTTGTGACATAAGTCAAATCTTTTCGTACCTCGATTGTTTTTGCTTTTATAAATGCTCCCCCTCAACACGTGCATTGATATTCGAAAATGTTTAGCCCATGAAGGGTGAATCTTGCACTTGAGTCCTTAAGATCACATCTTTAGCCATATATTTTAATCACATTTTCTCCCCTTATCAAAAATGTCAAATCTCTTGATATTTTGGATATCAATTAATTCAAATATGTTTGAAAAACTATTTTAGGGAGATAAATGTTTCGATTATTAATAAGCCATATTAGGAACATTTTAATGCTCCCCCTCAATTTAAGATGATATTAAAGATAGTGTTGATTATGTTAATCTGAAATTTTTTGAATTTATTGAAAAATTCTAGAAAATTCGTACTCAAACACTATATATACTTTCCTATTTTTATCAGTCTAAGCTACATATTTACAATATTCACAAGATAAGATTTTAGATTAGACCTGACGATCAATCGGTTCGTGTCATCAGTTTGTAGTCCATCTCGAGTTCCCGAGCACTGACCAATCTTTCCAGATTCCTTATGATCATTCTTTCTCGCACATGCTTGTTAATAAGTTCGACCATAAGGTATGATCTCCTCTTATCAATAACCGTCCACTTTCTCCTAGACATCTCCTTGTTGTATCCCAGATTAAAATTGAGTATCCTGTGATGAAGCTCATTGTGAACAGTCTTGAGTGTCCCATCCGAGAACTTGTACAGCTCATCAGCCTGCATCACTCTTTTCTGTTTGTTCAAGTCTTCATAGATTACCCCTGGTGGTTTGTATAATAGGGTGTAGAGTTCTTTGAATTCGATTTCAGGAAAGGTCTTCTGAGGTGCAATGATATTAAGCTTCTTTTGGTAACTCTCTACACCAAGCTAAAGATCCTCTACTCGATATTTGATGATAAGACTTCTTACGAACATGCGAAGGGCCACAATCAAGTCAATAATGCCACTGGCGTCAAGTTGGAATAACTTGTGTTGAACTTCAATAAGAAGCATGTCTTCAATGTCGTTCAGGTGTAGGTCAACGAAGTCGCCTTCTTTAAACTTGTATACCTGTCGATTAGCTCTTCGCACCACAATCTATTCCAAGTGACCATAACCATGCAATTTCTTGACCCTCACACTCACCACACTTAGAATCTTCTAGGTAGAGTAGACATTATGTTTGGAAAATTTGTTCATCTGAGATCTATACCAAAGCTTACGCCTTTCACCCTAATGCTTGATTCCCTTTTCAGCTTCTTTGTCATACCCTACTTTTGTAGTACTCAAAAGCGTAAGGACCATGTCTTCAATTCCCACAATCTCATACTGAGCTGCTTTGGTCTTCGTGATAGACGTAGTGTACTTCTTTTTAGGATCTGATAATTTCAGAAATTCCAAATTGTTGTTGAAGAAGTATTCGGCAGCAACGGTTAGATGGCCTGGGCGACTTTTCAAGGGAAGAGGCTTGGTCAAGTCAAAGGGGAAACGATCTCCTTATGGATTGTTCCAATCAAGTCTGTTTGTCAATGCTTTGAAGCACTCTTCCATATTATACTCAAGTTCAATGCTACTAGTGCATGTTCCTTTTAGCAGGTGGTAAACAGGTCCTACAAAGATTTCTTGAGTAAGATTATCTATCTGGAGTCGATTCATAACATAATTAGAGAAGTCAATAGGAGTGGCCATCAGTTCATCGAATGTGAGAGGATCCTTTGCTGAAGATACCATATGGTTGAACCAAGTCTGTGCAGGTTGATTAGTTACAACTTGACGCTTGTTCCATTCAGGATCAGGAGTACGAGGTCTAGGAGGTTGTTTGAACCAAGTATCTCTAGAAGGTTGTTGGTCTTTGGTGCTACATTATCTTGAGGACGATCAGCATCATTAACCACATCTTCATTTGCAGTGGTCTCCTGGTTATCCATTACCACCTTAGCTATTGGTTCTTCAATCGGTTCCTATGTAGTTGCAGACTTACCGATTTTATAACTTTTAGATGGAGCTTTACCTTTGGAGGTTTCCTTAGTGGTGGATGGTTTCATGGAGGACTTTGACTCTTTGGTTCTTTTCCTCTTTGTTTTCTTACCCTGGTTTGGTCCAACAGAAGGTTCTTCATCATCATCCTCATCATCATCATGTTGTCTTTTGTAGTTCTTAATTGTATCGGCCACTCCCTTATACATAGAATTTTCATCCTCTATCAAAGCTTCCATGAGAGCATGTGATGTGTCGTTGTGTGGTGTATATTTTATTGATACAAGTTTTAAATTTATATCTTGCCGACTAAACCAAAAACAACACTTTAACGGGCAGTGTACCCGATCGGTAGTAGTTTCGTGGTAAGTATGGTGTCGAACACTTAAAGCGAGGTTAAATCTATCATTTTAATCAATATCTTGGTTATCTAATCTATGTTAACTCAATTCTATTCTAAACCTATGTCAGTCTAAATCCTAATACTAATGGGAAAAATGGGGTTTTTAGCCTGAGAGACTAGCACGGTTTAGTTGGTGACTACAATCAATTCAAGGCACTTTAACCCACGCTAGCTAACAAACAAAAGATAAAAGAGCGGTCGAGCCAAATATAATAAAATTGTATTAACCATTATTAATCCGATTAGAAAGTTGGTTTGTTTATTAAGTGCAATGATTTCTTCTCTCGAGGTGGCATATCATTCTTAAGACTTAGATGTTACATCATCCTAAGACCTAGACACAGACTTAGAAGGACAATATTTGTGTAACTATGATTCTAGATGTATAAATTACTATATGGAGAGCTATCCCAGACTCTAGATCTACTTGGTCCATGTCACTAGATCCAGTTGAATGATAGGTCGCATACAAAGCGCGTAAACAAGTATACATTGATAAACATAAATAAGCATTCAACGATAAATCAAGAAATTGAGATAAACAAATACCAAAAATTCAGATCCTCATAATAATGGCTAATACCCGAAGGTATTAGCCTTTAAACGTCATAATAAATACAAAAGCAATTATTTAGCCAAGGTAAACTAACCGAGTTAACGAATGATACAAAAAACTGAACGATTACTAAAGTATATGGAATTACACGTTGTCTTCTATGAAATTGATAACGTTGCTTGGCCTCTTCTGCTGTTTTTCTCTTTTGAAAATTGACTTTATGGTTTAGGTATCGAGAATATGATTTAGCACACTTAAAACTCGTCTTTGAGTTTTCTATTTATAAGGTTTGGAAGACGGTTTGGTACGCCGTATCCAAGGATTGGATACGGCGTATTGGGGATTTCTTGGAGTAGTATGTAACATCTCATATTTTACGATCAAGATGAAATCTCGACTCCGTTTCTATTTTTACTTTTGAAGGAAGTTTTGTGTTTCACTTGTTAGCCGATTTATCGAAAATCGTCATTTTAGCTAGTTACGAATTGTGCCTTGAATATTTATCCGTTTTAACGTTTTAGAAATCAATGATTCCATATTTTAGCTTCGAGCGCTTATTTATTTTTCATTTTAATACTTTTCGACTTTTATCCGCGTTTGGCCGAAACCACGTCAAATTAGTGTTTTTACAATTTTTAATATTTTAAATGCGTGTTTTAAAAACAAATATTGTGTTGGGAATTATAGATTTGATGAGACAAAGTGAATAAAAGGATGAAACAAAAGGACTCAAACGCAAAGCTGGAATTCTTCAAGAGATGGAAGATTTTGAAGATTCCCTAGAAGATCTCCTCATTCAAGTATAAGATAAAGATCAACATTAATGCTGATTGAAGATTAGTCAAATAGTATTTAATGCTGATTTATAGTTTCCTAATCTTATTTGTTCTTATCCTTTGTAAACCTAGATATCTCTATTATATAAAGAGATATCAGACGTGTAGTTTAAGGGTGTGCACAAGATGTAGACGTCTAGAAAAGGTGTGTGTGTGTGTCTAGGCATGTGAATGCCTAGATGGTTTGGTTGGTTTAGCCTCAAGGATCTTTGATCCCTGTTAGTTTGTAGATAACCGTTCTACAGTTGATCGTGTAGAATTGGGGCTAATAGTGAAAGATAAT